>KK502719.1:172565-187104 GCA_000688735.1 Glossina austeni | reverse complement strand
CATTTAATTTCACTCCTTTTTTTTTTGTTTTTTTTTTTGTTGAGCAGGATCGCCTTTCTACTGAGTATAATATAGTTTGGAATTTATTTGTATATACCCTACACCACTCGTGTTACAAGGATATATTAAGTTTTTGCGGATATATGCAACAACCGGAAGGGCTTGGAATAAACTCACCCTTTATTATATCAATCGATTCAGAATCACTTTTTGTTTTGTTTAAGACGTGCCTGTCCGTCTGCCCGCCTTGTTTCAATTTGCCACAATTTGTCAGAGGTATGCTGATCAAATTTGATACAACAAAATGTTTCGGTATCGAACCTCTTCTCTTCAAAAGTTTTGATATGGATAGTGGTAGGGTTTTAATGGTAGGCCTTGGCGTTTTAATGGAGTAGTTTTTGTTATATTACATTGTTCTTTAAATTTACACACATTATAACACATTCTATATTCGTATATATATATATAACTTTCTCATGTGCCTATGTTTGTTCAATGCACAGCAATTTATGGTAATTCCCTCATAAATAAAATGCATATTTTCCTGTGTTATAGCTAGCAAGTTATTAAACGATTCGACTCGAGGCCAATAAGCAAACTCATCTATTAAACTGTGTAATATTTTTTAAATACATTTTTTTTTTTTTCTAAATTTATTATTAACAAAAAAAATATATATATTTTTTTTCTTTAAGTGCTATTTGAACATTCGTAATGTGTTTCTGTTTTTTGCACCAAATAATAATGATTACATAAAATTTGATCGTTAACATTAAGTGATTGTAAAACATAACCTTAAATATTTCGAGCTTCGCCTTGTTTATGTTCAAAATATCGTGCGCCTTAACTAAAAATTATTTCTTAATAGCTCTTAAGCTCTTATATAATAAACAATTGTTTCTTGAATTTTATTTAATTATTTTGAAACAATTATATAAATGCTTTAAAGCAAAATGGTGCTCCCGTTATTACACCTATATAATTGCAAAAATGCTATAACGTTTAACGTCAGAATTTCTTCTGAGTTATCATTATGGCATGTACAATTTTATCTGTTGAGCAGGCTTTCATTTTCATCTTTACCATCGGAATCTTAAATGCATTACGAGGAAGACGAATCAGAAAATTTTGGTGATTGCATTGAATCGTCTTATTGTCAAAAAACAGAAAACAACTTGAAGTTCACAATTGAACATAAATTGTCTGAAGTCTTCGAGAAACCTTAATTCAAGGTTAAATAATATAACTGAAAAAAAAAGGATTCTCAAAATGAAAGTTTTATTATTCCAGCTAATTTTTACACCCAAAATCCTACTTATGGTACAGGTACAGGGTATATTAACATTAGTCGAATTTATGCAATACCCAGATGGATTTGAGATTGATCCATTTTTGATTATACCGAATCGTTTTCTAAATCAAACTAAGTCTGTCTGTCTGTCCACTTGACTTTTGTATAGGCTTTCTTGTGTTCAACCTAGAAATCTCGATTTTTCAGATACTTTGACAAAGTTCAGTAGATTGCCGTTTTTTCGCTAGAAGACAAACGTTGTTGAAATGTGATTTTGACAACCAATCTTCACGTAACACATTATGATTACGTATTACTATGTTATTGTATATTATTTTGATAAAGTCGTTACATGAAAAAAATTGTGCAATTTTTAATATTTCTCAACAAAAATCCTTGGTAAATAATAATTCGACATATTAAACTGATGTAAACGATTTGAAACGGATAGGCCTGCTGTTGGACCTTCTCTTCTAAAAGCTTTTTCTATGAAAAGCAACCTTTTGTAAGGGAAAAACGTTTACATTTTAATATTTTACGATGAAAATTTGCTCATAATAGTATTTCGATCAGGAGGATCAATACTACCCAATTTGGATCGCAAAATCTTCCGATATAAGTTTCTTAAGAAAAATAAGCAAAATTGTAGCGAAACAGTGTCATTTTTAATGCTTTATCAAGAAAACTAGTGTGACATAAAAATGACTTCCCGAAATCTTTTAAAGAATACTTCGTATATATATATAGTTTTAGTCGGTCTTTGAAATCTATTCATATAATTAATGAAGATTTGAGCATTGAAAAGAGAACAAGTAAGAAAAGAAAGCAATTTTTGTTATTAGAGGTTAAGCCGGATCAACCCATGGCTGCTACATGAAGGTGCGTGAAAATAGAAAAACGTTATTGAAAGTTGAGCTTAAATGATAGCTGATTTTTTAAGTCAAGTTATCCTATGTTTCTTGCAGAAAATTAAGAGCAAAGTAGTTCGTTACCCATGTAAGTTAAGAAAGAGCTTTTCTTAAAAATAAGCTCGAACTGCAAAGGGTTTAAGCAAACCAAAGACCATTTACTAAGAAATTTGCATAAATTGGACGAAATGAATAACATTTTCATCAGTTTCCTGCGCGATTCCGGAAAGTTGTACACAAATCGCATTGGAGATGTATTCACTATGGGATACAATTCCACGATATCCAATACCGAGTAAATTGAATTTTCATTCTAACTTCTAGAGTTGTCGTAGAGGTAGCCTAAGCGTGCATGGTCGAAAATTATGGAAAGAACTGTCTCAGCTTAACTGACAGCTTAACTTTCGATAGGCCTTTATAGTTATTTAACAAATTTTATTTAATATGCTTTACGAAAAAAAAAAAAAACATTCTCTTTACTATTTTTTAATTTGTAATCAGTAAGAAATTGAAAAATTTTTTAACGTTTACCACAAAGCCATAAAATATTATGTAATAACAGTAATATGCATTTTTTACTTTTCATCGAATTGATTTGTTTTCAAGATTGATTGATTGACTGATAGGTGCGTCAATAAATGAATGAATGAATGAATGAATGAATGAATGAATGAGTGAATTAAGAAGATGGAATAAAAAGTAATTAAAACTAATCATGTTTACAATAACTTTAACCATTTAGTGCACAATTATAGCGCATAAGGAATGACATGTGAATGTGGATGAAAAGCTTCATTGAAAACGGAAGGATACATAAAGCATTAGTTTATAGCTAACGTAAAGACATTATATTTGGATATCAAATGCAATAATATACAGATCACAGTGCGTATAACATGTCAGTGAATTAATTAATTTACTCTTTATAACAGAAAAGCAAACGAGACAAATTCAAAAATGCAAACTTACCTCGAAATGTATTTGCATAAGTTGTTGCATTTATATGTGTGCAAAACATGAACTCAAGTGGTAAGCAATTTGTTGTGGTTTGGCTACTAAATGAGATTTTTAATGTGTATGAGTTTTATACGTGTGGCATTGTGCCTGCCTGCCACCTGTCCAATAAAATCGAGTCTAATGGCTCTCCTATAAAAACGGATTCACAGTATAATAACAGCAAAATAACAAATATACAAAACACTTTGCTCGCATGCATACATTCATCATCATGTGGATCTTGATGATGACGATTTTGGTTGCATAACATTTCAACGTTAATGTGAACCGTGTGTTATAAATATTTGCTAGAACTACTACCACTACTACTACTACCACTGCTACCACTACTGCTACTACTACTACGACTGCTACTACTACTACTAGTACTGCTACTACTAGTGTATAAACAACAAATACTAACATTTTATTGCTAAATTTTGTGATTATGTCCAATAATAATAAAACAGATGCACTTCACTCCAGGTGTTGCTTGCTATACATAAATTTATTTACAAATTCCGGCCTACATCTATTTACAAATGCCAGCTTTAGTAGCCATCATATTAATTTCTTCTTTCCTCTCTCCTAGATGCCAAACTACAGCTACTACTATAGTCTGTCTTGTTCTATTAGTTTCTGATTTTGAGTAAACTTTCTTTATCATACTTGTGTTAAGATTCATAAAATGTCGTCTCATAAAATTAGAAATTTGCTTCACTTTGTTGTTGTGCTATTTTATGTGCACAATTGAAAAATTTTTGTGGAAAGACAACTTACATACATGTTCTCTTGACGATCTAATCTTCTTGGTTAATTTAATTTATTATATATTTTGCATCCGACTCGTAAAATAGCACACATCAGCATCACATAGGAGTGCTAATGAGTGTCTATTCATTTAAATGCTTGAAGAGAGTTCCGCTTCATATTGAAAATATCTTACTTATCTCGCACGTGAACTTTTAATGAGATGTAACAAAATCTAATACACTGCAGCTGATTCTAATTTCATGTGAATTAGATGCACTTCTGAAAAAAAGTATTAAAAAGACTTGTCATTAAAAAAGCTGTACTGTGCAAAATCACCTAAAATCGAAGCAAGTTGTGAAAAATCAAAAAAAAAAATTATTTAAGAAAATGAATAAGTAAAAAAATTAAATTCGGTTGTAAGCGAATTTTTTTTAAACCCCTCACCGTTGCCCTAAAAGAAACAAAAAAAAGTCAGAGCTAAATTTTCATGCTCATGGCGTTGTAAGCGCGTCCTTCGAATTCTTTTGCAAATTTATAGGCGATATCTTTATTTTCACTAACGGGAAAATGTAAACACTTGCGCGGACTGACGGACATGTTTAGATGCATTTCAAGCTTGAAACTGGCCGAGAATTTCTGAAGCGCCTGATAAAGGTATTGGAAAAAAAAATTAAATTTTGATACACTCTAACGTTGGGTAGGCGTGGTCAATTTTTCCAATTTTTGTGCACAGATACTACAGCATTGCCCGTAAAATACGCGTTCAAATTTTTGCACATTCATCTGTTATAGTTTATGATAGATGAGCAAAAAAACCAATGTTTTTACACGTACTTTTTTTACCCGATTTTGAAATTTAAAAGGAATTTAAAGGAATTTCTTGTTCTAACACGGATTAATTTTATGAACCCTTTCCCAAATTTACAGACTTCAACACTTTTTATTCTATAAATTTAATGCTCAAACAAATTCATTGGGTTTTCATGGTGTCAACAAATCGGTTCTGTAGTCTTGATAATGCTAAACTAGTCCTTGAAAGTTTTCTAAATTGTTGTTGAAAGCGTTTCCCATTCTTTGCGATTTCAAAAGTTGCAAGAATTGTATTTACTTTCTTGATTTCTTTCTATTTAACAAAGTCAATATAACATCTGTTGCGTGCAGTTGTTGTTGTTGCTGTTGTTGTTGTTTATTTGTTGGATGCCTTTGGCTTTTAAAACGATTTAAAAGTCTGGAATTTGCCCGGTTTGCTTTTCTTATTGTCGATTTCATTGCTTTCTTTCTCCTACTTAATAAAGAAAACACTAAGTTTACTGTTTCATTTACATCACTTTTAATGGACGGAAGTAATCAACAAGGAATCCAAGCAATCATTGCAACGGTCATATACATCTGCAAGACCCACCTTAAAGTTACGAACGATTGAACGGCAATAAATCTTCATTTATAGTAGTAATCTAATCGCATGATCTTTACTCAAGTTACTCTCATGTTATATTCAACTGGCCTTGAATAATAAGGCAAGAAGAGGGAAGTCGAAGGTAGTAGTTGCAATTCATCTGAGATCGAATCGGTAGTGATTACGATGCCTTTGCTGCTATACATTAACTTAGAATAGAGGAAAAATCAAAGAACAAAATGACTGGTTTGGTTATTGTTGTTGTTTTTGTTTATTTGTTAGCTGCCAGTGTAGTGCGGTTATTATTGCTTGTCAACAACAGAACATAAAGCAAAAAAGTGATAAAAAAATGATTGCAGCAGGTACTTTAATTGAAAATAAACGTCATAAAGTCAAAGGACTTCTTTGCTCTTTTCTTTTTTTTTTTACTGTACCACAAAGGCAAAAAAGAACATAAAAACGATAACAGCTAGAGGATTGTATTTCCATTGCGAAACGTTTGTGTAGAGGAAAGAAAAAAAAAAAGTTAAAGTTAAAGTTAAATTGCAGTAAACTATAAGTTAATATTTTTTCCATAAAATATGCTTTGTATATAATTAAGCAGCATTCACTTTCATATATGTATGTGGCTCAGTGGCAACTTCGTTTTGTTTGCTATAAGACAAATTGAATTGTGATGGAAAAACTTCTCCACAAAATTTTACTCATGTACTTTAATAACTACAATTATTTTTTTCTATTGTAAACCGCACTCGTGTTATTGTTAACAATACCCCTTAATAAAAGAGTTATTAAAGTTCTTTGTGCCAATACTGCCCAAGATATAAATATTTTCTTCATCCAGTAAGGTCAGCTGTGCGTGTACGTGGCAAAAAATAGCAGAAAGTGACTAAGTTAGCGATATTCGACTTAAGCCGACACATGTTGATCGTTCAGCGTGGAAAACAAAGAAATTCTAGCACTTCTCTTAGTCACCCTACGCCACATTGTCCAATACATTTCTTATTTTTATTCTAGACCACAAAAATTATACCTTTTTTCTATATAAAGGAAAATTTTTCATGTGCGTATTTTCATGGGCCCCAAACGCGACCTAATGTCGGACAAGTTCAATCCTTACATAGGGCAGGATTTTCTAGAGTTCATTTTCGTATGAAATTACTATAATATTATGGGTCAGTTTTCATCATCACATATTAAAACTTAGACTTTTCTGCTCTATAAAGGGCCAATTTTTGTGAAAATCCTTATTAGGGTAGGATCCAAAGAATAGGCCGAAAAGGTCCAAAGTTGGTCCATTTAATTTTATATGTTAAACTACTATTATGATATAATTATTCTTCATGAAGCATTGAAAATTATAACTTTTTGTCATGTGAACTTCAGTTTTCGTTGTAAGAGGCGGTTCAAAAATTGCTCCAGTCGGTCCGAAGTTTCCATACCAATGTAGAATGCCCAAATACTACCACTTGGCCACTTTTGCTGAGAAATTTTGAAAATTCCAATTTTTTTTCTATATAAGGACTTTTCAGAAGAGGGCGTGATACGGGGATTGGTCGAAAAAATGGACCGATCCGAACAATTTCCATCAATAGCGTTCGTGCTTAGGTCAAAACAAGTTACTGTACCAAATTTCATCGAAATATGTTAAAAATTGTGATCTGTAGCTTGAACACTAAATTACATGGACAGGGAGCAGATGGACGGACAGACTTAGATCAATTCAGATAATGATTCTGAAAAGATCGGTATAATAAAAGATTTGTCCATTTTAAGTCCTTCTGCGTGTGACATACGACCGCACTAAGTTAATATACCCTGTACCTGTATACCCTTTATAGGATTCAAAAATTCGGTTTACAGAAGGGCGCCTTAACGTACTAATTCTCGGCTAAATTCTTTAAATTTGTTATCGCGTAATGGGAAAATGCAGGTCAAACCCTGAGATGAACTTCATCCTCATTACAAGTGCACAAAATCCGATGTTTATCTTTAGCTTGTTAAAAATGTAACAAACAAAAGTGGTCTAAGCGTTTATCTCAAACGGATCATAGATCTACTATTTGATGACACGCGACAAGGTCTCTGCTTTTATTAGCTTCTCGAACAAAAACGTATTGATTAGATAAGGAAAATATTTCGTGAGGTTTTTTCAAAAATCTGTGTATTTTCTATAAAATTCATTCAATCACAAACATTTTGCATATCGATCGAGGATCTTCCGCCATTTTTCTAGTAGAGTGATTATGCCTTTAACATAGATCTTCTGCGATTTCTACATCAGCTTTTTACATCATTCATAGTCTTCTGCAATGAGCGAAAAAAATGAAACACACGCATATAACAAGCTTATGTTATTTGTCCTTATTGACTTTTTAATTGAATATTTATGAAAGCAAATATGCATCACTTTTGATTTCTTTAATTTATTCGTAATTGTGGTGAAATAAAATTATAAATTAAAATTTAAAAAATTAAATTGATTAATTAAATCAATTTATAAAAAAAAGCTACTACGGGCTCAACCGGGATTTGAACCCGGGACCTCTCGCACCCAAAGCGAGAATCATACCCCTAGACCATTGAGCCGCATGCTATGTGTTGTTACAGCATTTACTTACTTCCGCATTTATATACGAAGTATTGTTTGTTGCACTTTTTTTTCATTTTGATACAATGTATTCTAAAAATGAATTGTAAGCAAAACGCATACAGTTACATAATGATTTTTATTAATACAACAAATGCATGCTGCATTTTTTCTCCACATTGTGTTAATGATTAAGATTAGATAAATGTAAGATAACTTTAGGCGTTGCTGATATTAGTTAAGTATTTGTTCAAAAAAAACGCGTAAGCCTTTTTGTTTGTACCCGAACAAGGTGCTTATAAAACCTTTTGCTTCGTGCCACTTGAAAGTTCTTCATTAATTTTTGTGGTTTTAAAACGCCGACAATAATTTTTCTTACCCCTAGCGCAACCGATGGAAGACATACTGCATGCATTCGTCCCCGTTTGTTATTCGAGATGGCATACTGTATAGATGCACTTTTTAATTTTAAATATCTTGACTTCATGGAGTATTCAGCTACTTTTCAGTTTAATTGCTTTCATATGTCCATCGAATTGGAAAATGAAAAATAAATGTTGGCGCCCTTAGCACATTGGCACCTAAACGCATTTTGATAATTGCCCAGAAGCTCAAGCAACGAAGGATACAACTTTAGTAATATCAGTACTAATTGTAAACTTTACCTCAACGTTTGTGAAAGTAGGATGGATAAAAGCTACTTCCGAATACATTTTCTGTCGACCAAGCGTCTGTCTAGGTTTTTCTTTTCTCCCTTGAATTTATGAGTCCCAACATTTTAAATGAAGAACTAATTAGTTAATGGTCGTAAAAATTTTAGCAAAGAACGACGGTGACAATTAAAAAGCGCTCAGTTCGAATGATTTAATCTTGCCCGTCTGTTCCTTTGTTTGTCTAAATCAAAAAAATGTTCAAACTCAAAGTCCAATATTTGACTTTAATAAATATTGCATTCTTTCTTATTTGTAGAGATGTATATACAGGAAGATGACAAATTGTTTTTATTTATTTTAAGTATCGCAATTAATTAGAAAACTAATATATACAGTTTTGATAGCATAACGTAAGTCAAAGATATTCTAAATTGAAATATTAAAATGTTAAAAAATAACTTACTTTTGATATTTGATTCTAATATAACTGTTTTTCAATTTCGAACATAAGTGTTTTCACTTTGAATATCAAAGCAAATTGCTTTCAATTTAGATTTAGAAAAGCATGCTCACTAATTACGCTAAAAGGTGATAAATAACTCAAATGTTATTTATTTATTTATTTATTTTTTTTTTATGTTAAAGTTCTATATTTTGTTTTTTTAAATATAAAATATTTATTGAATTATGTCAAAGTACAAAATGCATACAACTTTCACTTAGCCTTTTAAATAATATATAGCAGACGAATATTCAATACAACTTTAAGACAATATAAGAATTAAAAACTTCGAGGGACATTTTCATACAATATAAGGATCATGATGGTTATTTTTTTTTCCTTCCTGAAAATTGTTCACTATTTTTATATTCTTTTATTCGTAACGTATTTTTTCAATATTAAAATAACTTATTATTAAGTGCGGTTTAGTGCAAGATTTTCTCAATATTCGCATTCGATATAATTAATTCAAGACGAATAGCTACCTTTGAAGAAACATCCTTAAAAGCAGAAAGAATTCTGCACCCTATCTACTTCTCTTTTTCCGACCATCACCTATTAGGGACATCTTCTGAGTAATTGGTCGTATTCAAAAAAAAAAAAAAACGAAAGACAATTGAAAGCTTTACAGTGTGCCACAGCTCACCATTTCATTTAATGCAGTTGTTCATATAATGAATTTTTGAAAAAAGGCAAACATGTGGGCCGATTCAAACCATATTCAATAGCGTTCGCCCTTGTACCAAAAAATGTCGGTGTAGCAAATTTCATCAAAATATCTCAAAAATTGCGAACTTTAGGTGGAACAGAAGAATTGCCACGGACGGACAGAAAAGCTTACATCGATGCAGAACGTAATTCACGTGATCAACAGGTATAGTAAAAGGTGGATCCATCCCAAGCTCTTCTGCGTATTGTTCGCGTGCTCGGACACTGTTGTAGCGCAAGTGTACAAGAGTAGGATATAAAAAGAAATTATTCTGGTATTTCTGTGATGATGGTGAGCTATACTTTACGATCATCATAAGAATTGTTTTTTAGTTTATTAGAATTGTCACAAATTGTAGTTTTCTTCTCTATTGTTTTATAGATATTTGCTATCCAAAGAGCCTTTTTATTCCGTTTAGTGCGTATATGTGTCTGTAGAGTTATATGCAATGCAAGTTTGCAGTGCTTCATGGCATCTTTTTTTTTCCTATCAAATCTGTGAGAGAAAAAAACAAAAGCCTGCATTTAATATTAATTAGCGTAAGATTCTTTTTGATTTTACTGTTTAAACCTTTCTGTGCTGAAAGTTTACTCATGACATCAAACGGAATAGATACATCGATCAAATAGAACACCGGCTCTCCCAAAGTGTGGAAAACACATAGTACGGAAGACGGACATAAATAATTTGATAACACCCCCCAAAAATAGTTTAAGATACTTTTAAAAACCATAAATTCATAATAGCCTTATAATACTGAAGGGGCTCATTAAGAGATCTTTTTCAATTGTCAACCGTTTCAGTTTGCGTTTGCAGACCAATTTCAAGAATAGGACTGATGAGCTTGCTAATAACTAAACAAACAATAGAATCTCAGCTTCAATTTTTACCAATAGCAAGTTGAAGCACATATCAGTGCAAAACTTGTCGTATACACTAAGTGAACCGTGTAACTATGTACTTATCAAAAAAAAATATAAGAAAATTGGAATTATTATATTATTGAGCAAACTACAAAATATTGGTCCTAGTAGTACAGACAAGTATTAATTTGAGCCATACGTCAAATGGGAATTTATGGGAATTTTCATATATTAAGGGCTTATATATATTCTACATGAGAGATTCGTCTCAAGACAGTAATAGCTTATATGTGTATAAAAAGGCTCAATATTTTTTATATTAGCGACTCGTCTCAAGACGAAAATACTTTATATATAGTTGGAGATGCAAAGTTAGTTATATTTACAAAACATTATAATAGTATTCGAAATTCGACTTAAAACATGGATTGTGATTTTCTTACGACGGACGATTAATTAAACAAAACAATCAATCTATTCGCAATTAAATATACTTGAAATAACTTAGATCTTTATTAAATATTTATATCTCGAGATACGTGCAGCGAAACGAATGGCGCGTCACGAGTAACACTTTGATAAACAGCTAATTTTAGCCATCGTACACACGCACGTTTATCTATCTGCAGGGTGCGGTTTTCACTTGACCTTGACGTTAAAAGCGGTTTTAACAGTTTCGATAATTAAAAAAGCCTGTTAGTAGATTTTTGTTTTCACAAGTATATCATAGAGAAGTGTTATGCAAAACTTTTTGAAATTAATAATAATAAAAATGCTTGACAAAATAAAAAGAGTCACAAATCTTAAATATAATTATAATTAATTAAATATAATTAATTATATACATAGAGATTGCACCTTATATTTACATATAATACACATTGAAACCCACAAAAGGTCTCTTCTCACAACTTTTTTTTACTTACTGATACTAGTACTAGTACTATTACTACCATTATTATTATTACTACTACTACTACTACTACTGCTGTTAAATCAATGAGATGAAAACACGTAGCGTGTTTAATCCAATAATGAGTTCAAATATTTACGAATGAGACGGATGTCTTTGAAGTTGTTTCTTAATTGAAAATATCATCAAGCAACTCCTTAGTGATGATGCGATGAGGACGTGTAGGATTAACTTTCGGACGTTGATAGAGACGAGCATTTATAGCATAAAGACGTGGCGAGAGATCACAGCGTACATTAAACCACCAATCGCAAACGAATACAGCTTGAGAGAATTGTGTCCCATTTGGACATAGAAAGGAGGCTTGACGGCCATCAATATCACAATAATGCCAACCTTTAGTTATCAAAAAAAAAAAAAATATATATATATATATTTTATATTATTTATTAAAGTATTTAAATAAATTCACCTTGACATCTGGTCTCCATGTCAGCAAAGAAACCCGGATAAAGTTGTTCGTCACAATAAAAGTTTGTATATGGTATGGCAGATAAAATAGGATAATCAACACCTGGGCGACCTGTAAAAGTTATTGACATATAAATAATTTTTAAAAGATTTTGGCAAAAAAAAAAAAACAAGAAGAAGAGAAAAGTAAAAACGAATGTCAAATAATCCAAAATGTTTTTGTACACGAGAATCCCTTCCAGCCTAATTGAATACGCTGCTGGTGGACTTGGTTATGTGTGTTGTATAAATTTATAAACAATAAACAAGCAGCGAAAAGAAAAAACTAATAAAGTTCAATTTGTTTTTGTGATGCATAAAAGTGTCGAATGCATTTGTCAGATAAAAAAATAACACACACGTACAGCTTAAAAAAGAGGAAAAAAGCAAAAAAAAAGAAAGAGATTGTAATTTAAACATTTCTACCAACGGTCCCATTGCTAGCTGTGTGCAAGCATAAGCATAGACAAACGGACAATCAAATAGGATCAGGCTATGTAAGGCACCCTGGTTGGCTTCTGGTCGTTCATCAGACCTTAAGCATTCATATATGCTGATGGTGTATGCACACGGTCTATTAATAAATGAATTTACGAGTAGATGCACTTTAGTTACGGTCGTAAAATTCTGTCTGTGCACAGCTAGTTGTTACGCTGCTGTGGTGTAGTTGATTCCTTCCTTTTTTTTAAAACTTTTCTTTTTCCCAGCGAAAAATGCATTTTTTTTTTTTGTTTTTGGAAAAGTCTAATGAAAACAGAATTGATTTGCTGCTATACACTGATATTAAAAAAACAAAAAAAAAAAATGCAAAAAAAAAAAAGGAAAAAACTATATATAAGTGCGAACTCTAGTGCGTTACGTACTACGTGAAATTCGTTGCAACAATACGAGCATGGGTGCTTAAGAAATATCGAAAAGTATATTTGGTATAAATTACACTGAAAGGAAAACTCTCTTGCTTTACAATAAATATTCAGATCTACAACAACAACCCCGATCGCGATATTTATCGAAGAAACTTGACTTGTTTGTGTTTGGCAACGGGCCGTGTTTCTATTCGGCATAAACTGGGCATTCAGCCTTAGACAAATTTTCATAATCTAAGCTCTTTTTACTACGTATCTGCGTGTCTTTCTTATTTTCTCTCGCTATACTCTTTTTCATTCATTTCCATTAACCGGGATGAGCCAAAAGTTCCTGCACAATTAACGCGAAGTGCTTTTTACTACCCACCAAAAATCAAAAGCTTCCAAGCAATCACAGGACAGCCCTTTCCAGATCAACTAAAAGCCACTTTGCCTTCAAGAAAAGCCTACTGCGAGATCGTAAATCCGTCATTTGAAAACCAGAGAAAACTTTCTCGTTACATTACGTAAAATATTTCCCCATCGATTAAGAGCCTCTTTGCAGTTCAACTCTTACTTGATAGTGGGCGAAACAATAGTTTGGGACAGATTTTTAAAGCAAGTGAATAATCAATCATTTTTAGATTGACTAAAAGTCGCGGCATAATGATTGAAAAATTTGGTTTGGGATTAACTGAATGTTATGTCGCGATGATTGGAACGTGCTATTGCAACCAAGACCAGCTCGAATATTTTTCATCAACAAATGAAAGGCATTTCGAATTAAACCAAAAAATTGTTGGGGCTACAGCCGAGACGTATCAATTAAATCAATAAAATATTTCACGGTCCGTTCTTTCCAAATTTGTACATATCTGAGTGATCTACCTAAAGGTTAAAAGGATTCACATTTAATTTAACAGTGAGCTGTTACAAGCAAAAACTAAATCGTCTTTTAAAAGCAACTGACCTCAGCAAGCAGGAATGTTCAGATTAAAAGTGTTAGAGATGAACAAGAGAATAATCCAAAAAAGGCATACAATAGTCATAATACAATTTAACGAGAATTGGTTGCCGGAAAAGTTCGTACTATTTTTCGTGTCAATGTATTTTGAATTATGTAAGATATTTACGACAATAATTTAGGGTTTAGTTACTTAGCAGATATAAGCGGATCAAGCCTACTTTCAAACTTGATCTCAACATTCTTAACACGTTCGCGGACGCAAAAAAAATTTCAGGGAGCTGCAAAAATAGACAGGCAATTATTTTTGAAACTAGTTATAATATCGAAAATCTGATTATACACATATTATAAGAGTAGTCAGAGGATCGTATTTTAACTGTTATATGAAATGAATGTTATAGCATCCACGACAATATAGATTATATTTTTCAACTAGGATGACGTGAATGCTATAGCATTCATTCATAGAATATATGTCGCTGTCTGGGATTCTTAGACAGTGTTTTTTCAAAACCGTCTGGGACACAAATGTCTAACTGAAGCAATTATTAAATGTCTAAGCATTTACAATCCACATTGTGGAAGGTAAGGGAAATTTTCAGAAAAAAATTCTACGAAATATAGATGCTACAGCATTCACGTC
>KK502719.1:105046-160741 GCA_000688735.1 Glossina austeni | reverse complement strand
TACATACATACATACATACATACATACATGCATACATATATACATACATATATATGCTTTCCATAGTCCCTACATTACCAGTTGTTGTAAATGAAAGGAAATTCAAAGTAAGCCACTATTCTTCGGGGCCTTACCATCATCAGTTGATGTAAATGAAAGGTAATTCAAAGTAAAGCTCAATTCTTCGGTGACAGGTATGAAAATTGAAATAATGTGCAAAATGGTGGGCTAAAGTCTATAGCTCCGAAAGAAGTGCCTTATCAAAGCGAATGAAGGATAGCTTTTACAAAATTATTGCAATTTAAAAAACAAATGCTATTAATGTTGATTTTGAAAGACTAATTGCCGTGTAAAGTAACTGTGTTGTGCCTTATTAAACGATATTTTTCTTTTTCTATTATTTCCCCTCTCTCTCTCTCTCTCTCTCATTATTAATTGCAGTACATTTTAAGGCATACTTTATGTTCGACGTAAATCACTATAAATCAATCCTTTAAGTTTAAATAAAATTGTAATTAAGCAACAAAATAAATATTTCCCATTAAAAATAAAATAAAATGAAAAAAGCAAAGAACAACATTCATACACACATCTTATATAAACAATTTACAACGTTACCTCGTCATTTATTGTGTAACGTGACTGGTATGTTATTTATAAATTTTAAATTTATTAATAATGTGCGTACGTGCGTACTGATTTTCTCTGCTGCTTTTCCACATTAACATTTCCTACATAATTTTTCTGAAATCACCTTACCGGTTGAATTTTACTGCTTTTCCGCATCGTATAGCGGCAGCATATATGAAAAACGCGTTTGAATGGTTAATCCTGTGTTCGTTCAGACGATTTTCATAAATTAAGCTTATTATTTAATTGTATCCTTGATAGGCTGATTATCAATTCAACCCACCTCACCGCAACCAAAAATAGTTAAGCGTGAGATTGCTTTTGTCTTTTTCTGTTTTTTTTTTCTCATTCACTGCATTTTCATGTCTATTTATTTGACTTTTCATCGGGTAGAGTGAGTGAGTGGTGTGAAGTGCATATATTTTTGTTGTTGTTCAGGTTGTATGCGGTATGACCGTCTGATTTCAGGAAAGAATAAACAAATTATTGTGGTCGCAAGCAATCCACCATAAGGATATAAATTTTATAAAGGCTACAACAAATAATAAACTCACACACACGCACAAGCACACATTTTCTGCTCTCTCTCTCTCTCTCTCTCTCTCACAATTTCATCGACTTGAAAGTGTGTTAAGAAAGTTATATTCACTTTAAAGCGACTTTCGCATATCACCTAATGTAAGTGTTGGACCGTTTCTCGAAACAATGGAGCTGCCGGGACATACGTACTTCAATCCTACACCTACATAGGCTTACGCTAATCATCGCTTGTCTGCATTATATAACGCTGAATATATATTTTTACCATTTTACGTGCATTCATCTCGCCATTTGACATAGGCACCGACTTTCGCTTTGTCGCCTTGCGAATTAATATGCGGAATGAACCATGCATTTAAGAAAATAGTTTGAAGTTTCAGAAACATTCCAAAGCAAAGTGCAAAATTTATGCCACTTCTTTTACTCTCGTAAAGAAAAGCTGGGACCCGACCAATGGATAACTTTAAAAGAACTAAGCAGCTGTGCTAACTTATGCTTCTTGTAATTCTTCTCCTATATGTACTTCGTACTGTTACATCTGGTTGAGTAAATTAGTCCAGTTCTCTGCCTCAATGGGGAGAATGGTTAAAGAACAAACAAACCATGCATTTCTTTATTAAGTCACTCACTCACTCGCGGCAACAGAAGTTTAAAACAATGCTATCGGATTGACCTGAGCTATTTTTCCATTTTTATACAGGCAACATTGGGCTTTTTTTGCTTTTGAAAGTAGAGTTACATTCGCTTTATAGGGTATTCTGACTGATTTGCGTACAAGCATCACCAATAGATCTGATCTTTTAATTTTTATACTCCGCACAAACGAAGGAGTGCCACCAACAACTAAGTCGATTCAAATTTTGATACTCGTTCAGAATATTTATGATAACAGCTCCGAAATGGTTTGACGATGCAAAGTTAAATTTGATAAAGAAAAAAATTCAAAGCCATTGACTATGACTCTTAACAAAGTAATATAAAGGATACAAAATGTAGTGCTTTCAATAAACGATTTTTGAATTTTTGCAATAAATTCGTGACTTCCGACATTCTTTAATAAAATACATTTCCGAGATCTTAACTTTTTTTTAATATTTTAAAGAAACTCAATGCTTTTTATAATAATCAGAGCATTGCTGCTCATTGAATTCTGGTTCTGCTTTTCAAATTCTCTCCAAATATCATGAGTCGACCGGATTGCTTTTTCTTAACAGTCAGTCATTGCATTCTTTTAAATGTCTACGTAATGTCGTTGCTACTTTACAAAAATGATAAATTTAATGACATTGTTTGTATGTTGTTTTTTTTTTTAAATGTTAATTTATTTATTTTTAAGGCGCGAGACAAACTCATTATAAATGCATTGTCTCCGTACATGTTAATTGTTATTTAAGTGTCCTCTTCCAAAGTCAATGCACAGCCTTTTAATGCGCAATTAATTAAATCCAGAGCATAAGGCAAGTAATGGAAAATACAGTGCCAAAATATATATAAACATATGTGTGGAAAATGTGAAACGAAATCTTATCTCACCTCATCAACCAAATGTTAAATCCATATATGTGTATATATGACGCTGTTATGCCATTAGTTTTCTTTGCTTTCATTTTCTTTGTTTCTCTTAAGTTAAATATGAAAATAATTCAAGGAAATCGTAATAATTATAAATGTAAATGTTCATTTTGTGGGAATTTAATTGAATGCGTAACGTACGCACAAAATAATAATAAATAAAAATAAATAAATAAAAATGAAGGAAGAAAAGAATGAAATCAGAAACAGACCTTAAAGCAGTAGTAAGTAGTGATCCATCAACGCAATTAAGGATATGTGAAAGTGTATAGTAAAAAATGTTATATATTATAAGGCTGTCTCAGAAGTTTTTTCCTCGCCATGCTATATATGACCTTGAGTCGGCTGTTTGCAAATCTACAAACTTATCTATTGTTCGTTTATATCAGTGACTTCGGTCGTCTTACAGCTCTTTCCAAGTACGGTGGCAAAGCCTGTTTTAAAATCTCTTTCTACACCGTTCCATATGGATAGTCAAAAAGAGCATTTGCGGCATATTGGCATTCATTGCTTTAAAAAAGGTAATATGGGAGCAGCACTACGAGTATTAGAAACGTCGCAATTTTCATTTGAAAGTGAAAGACCGTAGTGGCCGTCCCGCAACTGTGAATGCGGGACTCATCAAGAGTATACTCGTTGAAAATCCGCGAGCTAATGGATATCACCAACTTTCCCCGGACAAGGCTACATAATCATTTAATCAAGAAGCGATTTGTCGTTTATTGATTTCGCATTAAGAGAAAAAAGAAAGGAAAAACTTATGAGCCACCCTAATATATAGAGCAAAAGACGCGATGATAAATATCCCACACTACTTTGCACAATATGCTTTTTCATTTATATTCGTCGTAAGCTATCAAAAAACTATAAGTTGCTTTCATATAAAAAGACACCTATTTGTCTTAGGAGCCGTTATATGGGGTTAACTCCCGCGTAGGCTAAATTTATATAAATCAATTTTCTTGTCAAAAATCTTCTTATTCTTCACCTATATCTCTCTAAATTAATCCTTGTTGTCTACCTTTCTCTGTGGCCTACTTTTCTCGAAAATCCTTTTATTGCGGTAGGATCCATAGTAGGTCCCCGTGTTAGTTCAGTTAGATTAAACTAAATTAAGTAAAAGTTCAAAGTCAAAAAGATCACCTCAAAGAGAGACCTCGTAAAGTACATAGAATCTTGATTGTCACGAAAATTTGCCCCTTCATCTATAGCATTATGGAAATTTTATTTATTTATATATGTTTATGACAATCTGATGTCGGTTTTTGGTAGAACGGTTACAGTCGCAAAACTTAAGCCATGTAAATGTAACAGGGCGGCGCGTACATTTTTCGACGGATAAAGAAGAAGATCGAGTTAGACAAGGAAGCGTGATATAAGGCAGACAACAGATCGAAAGATAACCGTAAACCACTTTTTATTATCATCAAAAACTTACGATTACGTCGACAGTTAATTGTCTCCCAAAAATTAGATCAACCGCAAGAGAACTATCAAAATCAAGCGAATAAATATTGAATGCTGTCAAAAATTTCAGAAACATTGAGCTTTACAAACAATTTTTGTAACTCAAAATTTAAAAGCATCCGCATACATACCGTTAAAACGTGTTCGTTCATCTGTCCCTGTCGTAAAAAGTGATTAGATAATGGATGCGATTTTTCCAATTGTGTATATAATGAAACCAAAGTTCCGTCCATATTCAAAAGGTGTTAATTGTACATTGTGCTCACCTGACATTCTGCATGGATATCTTCAAGTCATTCCCTTTTTTTTTTTTTACTTTTTTAGCGTTCAAAATAAATGTTTTTATGAGTGTAGTCGAGATCATATAAATACTTAATCGATTATTCAGTACATATGTACAGAGACATGAAAATTGCAATGTTGATGCCGCCAGTCAGTCGTATTCATACTTTAATAAGGATTTGTTGCATTAGAGGCAATTTGCGATATTCTCTTGGATGGAGATCGAAGACACAAGTAACTTTCACAAGACTTGCGTTTCCTCTTTGAATTTCATTTTTACCGCAAATAGTTTATGATTTTATTCAATTAAGCAAATTGCTCAAGTTCTGCTCAACTATTCGCACGCTTACAATATGCAATAAAGTTTCTGACATACAATAAATTTAAAGAAAAACCTTGACATTTGCAATGCAATACAACTTGAAAATATAAAATTTGTTCTGACTTTCATATAATATTTGCAAAAAAAAAATTTATTTTTAATATCAATAGAACACTCACTGTAGATACTATATAGTTTTAAAATAAATGTTTAACCCAATTCTCACGTCTTTTCATACACCCATAGTTAGTATGAATTAATCTTTAAATTAAAATTAAATTAATTTTAATTTTTTTTTTTTTTTTTTTTTTTTTTTGTATAATCATGGCTAGATTGATTTACTTTCTCTTAGCCTTACTTCAAATTATCGAATGAAAACTAGTTTTGGCATTTTATTTGAAAAACCAGGAAATAGACAAAAAAAAAACCAAAAACTCTTTGTGCTATGGATTATCATAAGAATTTAAGTTAATTTAAATACACATAAATACGACCGACACTTTATCCCTTCACCTATTGTTGGAATATTCTCACAATAGGAGAATTTTAAAATATTGAAATCTTCTTCCGAACTTCTCTGAACAATTAAGGGAAAATTTCAAAATATTTTCTATCCGCAAGTTAGAAGGAAGTCTTAGCACTAAAGACTTAAATATTTATTAGGGCTATAAAATAATTCGCATTAGTCTGACCAAATCCAATTCGTAATTTCAACAAGACAGACGGACAAGGTTGGATCGATTCAGAAAGTGATTCTCAGTCGATCGGGTATAATACAAGGCATCTGCACAAAATTAATACTCCCTTGTACAACAAGCTGTGTAGAGTGTAAAGTTTAGAATGCAATAATGTAAGTAACGTTTGTGGTGGTTACTCCCAACAATCACAATGCATATGAATAAGGCTTGAAAAATGTTCATCTCTTCAAGGCTTATTATGATGTTTCAAACCATCTGACTGCAATACTTGTGTTTGTTTGAGATGTGAAGGTGAAAACTACTTTTTTCACATCACATTCTTTTATTCACAATTTCATTCACAATAAAGCAATTAAATGCTTAAATTTAATAAAATAAATTATGTAAATATTTATGTTATTAATGCGTTTTTTAAGCCCATATATGGGTTTCGCTATGTTTCACTAATTATTCAATCATGATAATGTCAGTAATGTTACATAGAGATGATGGCGCATAAACATCATTTTATGTACATATACGTACATGTATTTTCCGCAGTCGACTGACTATTGCTTATAATTATGTCATTGATAATTATTATTGCTGCTGTTGATTGTACAAAAAGCAAAAATATTCAAAATGCATGCGAACATAATTCGTCGTTAATATGGATTGTTAATCGTCCGCACATTAACGCATTTTAAAATAGCAAAATAAAATCATCGTTAAAGCAAAGCAATTCATCGTTATTCATTTATCTTTATATAATGCATATGTATATATATATATATACATATATACACGAGGTATGTTAAAAGAAAAAAGATGACCTTTTATTTTTCGCCGACAAATATATATTTACAGATCAGCATTTATTTTGTCCCCTTCAGGGTAATCTTCCCTAGATATAATACACTTGTGTCAACGCTTTTTCCAAACCCCGAAGCACTTGTGACAGGCGCTTTTTGATATCGTCTTGAGCTCTGCCAAGTTTTGTCAAACAAAACTTTCCGTCTTTTTTGGAGTCCTTTCGGTCCGAAAAAGTCCCAGCCTTTCGTAACTCTTTCGAGCAAAACTGGGCTATCGTTGAGATCATTCAACAGCTCCTAAGCGATGTGGAACAAACTTGGCTACCTTATGTTTCACGCCCAAAACACCCCAAAAAAATTGTATGACATGACCCGACCGATATGCCGACATTTTCATCAACTTTTCCAATAGTGAATCGACCATTCTCCATAACAATTTTCTTTCCTGCTCCACGGGCCATCATAGTCATTCACATCTTTTCTTCTTAAATTTATTTTTCAACAAATAATCGTCAAGCACACCAAAACACGCCTAACCTTCACATATATTTAGAAACAAAAATAAATGTAAAATTGTTGATCAACTCAACATAACGCATCCCAAAAAAAAAAAAAATTCGATACTCAATTGTACGTAGACCACGAAATTTGAAAAGTTCAACTTTTCTTTTGAACACATCTCGTATATATTTAACTTATTCGCAGTTATGCTGTTGCTATGACATCTACGGTAACAAAATCAAAAAATCCGATTCGAACTAGTTTTCTGACACTTCCGTGCCATTTCAATTAACTCAACAATAAATTTCCTGGTAGATAGCGAAGCAATGATAAGCGAAAAGTGAACTTTGGAATTTTCGGTTATATTAAGCGGTTTAATTTCTCAAGAACACGGATGCATTTTAAAAAAAGAAAAAGTTGTTATTGTAAGTTAAGAGTGAAAATTATCTGAAATCGTAGTCCTAGTCGTAGTCTTCTTTCTCTTACGGAACAATGTGACTTCGCATGTCTCTAGAAAAGATAAAGCGAAAATTACGCCTAAAAGTTACTATCGTTCAGTCAAGTGTTGGAATGCAGGAACATCTTGAAAATTGAATTAAGATTAAAATTGCGTTTACTGCATTTGACAGAAGCTGGACAATGACAAGCATAAATTTTCGCATTCATTTTCTCTATCCGTCGACCAAAAACGTAATGCAGCTCAACGCTCAACGTTATACAATTGTGCTGACAAAAGCAAAAAATTAATAAGTCAAAGCGTGATATCGAATTTGTAACTGATTCGAGCCAAGCAAACATATTAAAGTGTGGCGAAAAGAAGACTACAAGAAGACATTTAAAAATATTGAATGCTTTTTAACAAGCATTTCAACACGAAACTATTTATTGAAAACTTTCACAATAAAATCGCAAATGACTTTAAAGTAAACGTAAATCATAGAGATTGCGCAAGGATGGATCTATTCAACGAATACAGGTTTGGTCGCAACCGAATATAATTTTCTTGCTTATTGAAATGTTGTTCACAATAATTGAAACAATAAAAATTGAAACAATAAACACGCGAGAAAACTAATAATTCGAAGCTTAGTTGCAGAAATAGATCCATATATTCAAGAGAAAAACAGAGTCGAGTTCTTTAATATCCTTCAAAATTACTCTTAAACCATATTCATATGCAATTTGACTGGCAATATGTCTACGGTATACGAATTGTATAAATTAGCAAAAACGAAAAGTTGTCAATGCTCGTTATAAATGGACAAGAGATCCATATATCTATTCGTTATTATGCTTTCCGAAAGTAATTCGTTAAAAATTTTAGCAAAAATTCAAGTCTGTTCTTCTAGAGAGGGTTTGCAGAGCGTACCTTTGCTTCTAACAGTCGCATAGACAGACAGACATACAGACAGACAGATAGGTCATAAATGCAAGCTGCTTCTCACACGTGAATATATGGTCGGTTGACAGCCCAAAACCCTTTAACCCATTGACTGCCAGCTACAAGATATCTCGTATTAAGCTTGTGTATCAAAACTGCCAGCTACGAGATATCTCGTAGTGTTTTTTTTTTTTCAATAAAAATAATTGTAAATGCTATTACAATATTACATCAGTAACTTAATATAATTATATTTTGTAAACTTTCATGTATTCTTCCAAATAAAACCATGGCACCCAGGGCAAGACGCTCTAAATATGTCTGGCAGTCAATGGGTTAAGACAACATAAAAATGAATTCAATGCAATGCAAGCAATGACTTGTCAACTCACGATGTACGGACCTTACGGAAGTCCAAAGCACATTTCCGTTAGTTACACGAACATATGGCGAACGCGATATGCAGCTTTGTATTTTTTTATGACTAATCACTCAGGGGACATCCCCTACACGCGTAACGCAGTGGCGGCCAGCAAATACAAGGGGAAAGAGAAATAAAGAAAGAAATAGAGAGGAGGCGGTCGCGGCAATCAAATGGGTGTCAACCCTTTACTGACTGAGTAATCAATACAACTACGATGGAAATAAAGTCTACCGCACTGCGAATTGAACGCGCCAAGCGAACATGACTCTCTTGCTTATTTCTTTTCATACTAAAAAACAATTACTTTTCCGTCTTTACAAAAAAAAAAAAAAACGCAAAGAGCAAAAAAGAAAACAAAAAACGGACCGTAACAAAGATCTAAATTCTTCAGATTTCATGAAATCTTTTACTCTTTTTTTTTTTGTCTTAATAATTAGCAAAATGTAATGTTCCTCAGCAATGCGTGAAAAACTTGTTTAAAAACAAACGAAAAGCATTAATTTACTAGCAATGTTGTTAAACACCTGCAAATATTCACAATATTCGCAATATTCGCTAAACGAACAAGGGTAATACGATTGAATGCATGCACGGGTATTTAAGCACAAATATATTTATACTTTTAACTCCACCCAATTGCTTATCTAAATACCTTCGTTGGACGTGTGACCCTAATAAAGTTAGACGCATGTGCAAAATATTCGGATTTAAAAAAATTACAATTAAAAGCAAGAAAAAAAGATGGATAAAATACAAAATGCGACCACGAAATGCATTCATATATATATATATATATATATATGTGTGTGTGTGATTGAATTCGTTTTGATAGGAAATTGTTGAAATAATGAATGCACCGTTGTGTTGTGATGTCACTGTCATGCACAATACTCGATTTTGCCAAAATAAATAAATACCTTTGAAAAATGAATTCAAATTATTTGCTCGTTTGTTGGTAGCTTCGAAAAACTACATAAATTTAATTATCGATAAAATTTTACACATCAACGCAATACAATTAAATTGAAAAGATACAAATGTTCGTTCGCCTTAGGTTATTGAACTATGGATTCACTTGACTAGTAGTACTACATGAGATCGACTTTTTGTACACCAACATCACCGAATAATGAGGATTCTTGATAACTATCAAATTCTGAATCGATTTAAACATGACCGTCTGGCCGACTGTCCGTCTGTGTAATGTGTGTTGTAAACATTTTTCGGGTCGCAAAAAGGAAGCTTCAAGTAATTATATAAATTCTTGCCCAGTTTTAAATTCGGAATGCACCTAAACATGTCCGACCGTTTGTCCGCCTCCCAAACTGTGCACACTCTACGGTTCGCAAAAAAGAAAAAATCGCCTACAATTTTGTAAAAAATTTTTAAATTTTGCATGTAAATCAAAGAACAGGCGACGTGCAACGTCCATTGGTTATACAACTAATACTGATACACCTTTGCTTTCCATATCTTTTGCTCGTTGCTCATAAACTACAACCGATATTCGGTATAAATTTCCACGAAATTATTCTACAAGAATACCAACCACGCCCACCCCATGTTACGGAATATAAAAATTTATATTTTTCCTTATTTTCAATCTTTTGTGGAATAACGGTGATGGGGCGCAAAACACTCGTTCGCATCCGAATTTATATTTCTTGTTTAAATAATTACTTTGTCTTCCAGTTCAGGTGAAATTTGGTTTGAAAACATTTTCAAACTGAAAATCAAAAAATCCATTTCTCAAGGTTTTGCATAAATTTTTACAACTTTTAGAAATCTCTGATAGTAAATGGATCGACGGACAGATTAATAACGTCGGTTTATTTGAAACTTAAAATCAAAGTCTCAATAAAAAAAAAATATAACGGTCGATGTGGTGACGGTGCAAACGAAAAGACAAAATGAACCCACATCCGTACTCTAGTGATAGCTTCGAAATTAATTGATAGACGTGGTGTCAGCCATTTCTGTTCTGGTGCTTCATTTTCAAAGTATCTATTTATAAAAAGCATTGAAAATACCCATTAAAAGCGAAGAGTTGTATTCACGCTATTTATTTATAAAAAGTAATGTCCCGGTTTCATTCTTTTTCTTTTTGTTTCAATTAAAAAGGATCAACGCTACGAATTTCGTACTAAGCATTAAATTGAAAATCTTCACTGTCTTGTCTAGACACTGACTTGCCTGCCCAAAATCGCGAAAAAAAGGAACGGAAAGAAGAAGAATTAGCTGAAAACAACGTTTGATCAAAGTTCGAAATGTTCAAATCTTCCAAGCATCTGCAATGAGTCGTTAGTGCCGCAAGTCTTAAACGCGGAAATGCGGAAATTCTTAACAGGTTTAAGTTCCTTCAACGATGCTTTCTGAAAACGGCAACGGGAAATGGTGGAACAAATTCTGGTTTATTCTATCAGCGATAGACTAATTTGCGAATTTCCGGCTTATTCGGCTTGACCACATCGATGGGTTATCTCTTGAAGGAAGAGGTCTGCTTTTGCATTAAATTTACTTCAAAAGGTAAGGTAAGGTGAGGTGTTCGACATATGTAACCAAGAAAAGATAATTTCATGGGGAACTTGTTTTTAATTTAACATTACACGGACTGACAAAGCTCCCTAACTTGCCAATGGATCTTATAAATCCATCACAATTCATCTGTAAAGTGTGCAACGCTGAAAAAATCGTTACAAACTAGGATTAATTTGCAATAGGAGGAGGGACATAACATTTCTCTTAAATTATACAAAGCACTGTGAAACTCGAAGTGGAGGACAATCGAAAATGAATCATTTTGTAAAATATAGTAAATGCGTTTGGTAGCGTTGTTAAATGTTATATATTGCAAGAGAGCACTAAAGCGAACCGTATATATGCTAAACTAGTCTAATACCTCAGAGATAGCCTAGTCTGCCTGATTGGTTGTCTTGCTGTTTATTAAAAGTAGCATTAAAAAAATTACCCATAAATGGCGATATTTGTACTTGTAGTAGCGATCATAAAATATTCGGAAAAAATATTTGTGGAAGTCATTAGAAAGATCTCCGGTACAACAAATTGATGTCAATCAGTTTATTTATAATTTGTGCAATTCAATTTAAGTTTTTGCGAAAATAACAAATCATACAATCGAATAATGCGTTGTTTATTTAACTGAAAAGAAGAAAAAAACGACAAAACCAAATTTCCATATTTAGGGAAATTTTTATCGCCTGTCAATGGTGGTTAACGAGTAAAGAGTAAAACACCCAGACAACAGAGGTGTTCTTAGCTTATATTGCATTGCAGGCGTGTTCTTTGACACATTTTGCCCATCTCCAGTACGGTACCGAGTTACATACAAAAGCCAGTAGAACGGACAGACGGACATACTTGAATCGATTTAGAATTGAATACTAACTACTTTATGGGATCGTTGAACCTTACTTCTGACTGTTGCACACGTTTTGACAAAATGATATTGATTGATAGATAATTTGATAAAGAAAGACATGAAGACTCGTGTTTTTCAAGAAACATCAAATCAATCTGTTTATAGGGCCCGAAATTCTTAGGCGAACCTTTTCTATGTATAAAAACATAGCAGTCTTTGTACAGAATTTTTTGCTTATTTTTTTTTTTTAGAGATGAACATGATCCGTTTTCTTTTTAAATTCATTGGTTAAAATTTCAACGAATTGCAGAACCGAGGTGTATAAAATATGCCTGCATTACTTGATAGTTATGGGTAGTAGTAGTAGTAGTAGTAGTAGTAGTAAAAGCCTTTATACAAAAATCAAAATTGTAATAAATCATAAAAATATCTAATGCTTCAGTGCCACTCGTATGGGCTGCTCTTAACCAGTGCATATAGATAGAAGCAGAGCAAATTATTCTAATAATGATTTACCACATTTAACGTTACTAGAAATCGGTACACAATATGTTTACAAAAACAAATCAATATATCTCGGTATTATTATTATTTGTACAATGAAGTTACAGTTTCTAGATTTTTTTTTTTCTATTTTTTTGCACAAGTATTAAAACAGTTATAATGCATATATATGTATATATACAAATACACTCACTGACTGACTTTATTTGCTTGAATTCGTATATTTTAATAGATTTTACACATAGTCATGCCTTTAGATTATTTGAAAAAAACAACGAAAAAAACAAAAAACATCTTTCAAAAACAACTTGGCAAACTTTTAATATCGTTTCTACGTATGTACATAAATATAAAGTGTATCTCTATTCCCACATATATGATACATGCAATTCACATGCAATCACAGTTTTACTATAGCATATTAAACTAAATCTTTTCGATTGTTACAATCACTTCTTCTTCTTCTTCTTATTCTTCGTTCTTCGCTTTTATGCACATTTGCATTCATTCAATTGCGGATGCGCAACACATTATGTATCCGCTAACAAATAGCGTTTGTTTTCACAATATTTATTATGTATTATGAATTCATGTTACTGCGAGTGACTGACTCTCTGGAGCTTATGTTTTTTTCTTTTTTTTCTACAAATGTTATTTAAAATCTTGATTTATTGCATTAAGAAACCAAGAAAAAAAAAAAGAAAAAAACAATTAAATTTTGTTAACGAATTTTAGTTTTATTCCAAAGAAGAGGGCTGAGGACTTATTACTACTACCAATCTTATCTTGATTGAAGGTTGCAAGAAGAAGTGGCATCGTCTTTGGACAATTCCACTTCTAACATATTCTAACATAATATTTATGCTATTTATTTAGTTGCATTCAGCTTAGGAGTAGAACTGCTGGAATTTATCTTCAACTGATGTTAACCTTCACTCTCTACGAACGTGCAGAATCTTACACTAAAGAGTAAAATATTTTTGATGTAATATTTTTATATATATATAATATAATAGATAAGGTCTGCCGGAAAGTTCTGTCCGTTTCTAGGGCAACAATTTTCGACACGTAAGCACATGTTTATTGGACGCATGTTCGCCTCTCTATTTTTAGCGCTTAATGTATACATACTGACGTAGCAAATTCATTAAAACAAAGTTGATCCACGTTAGTCTTAAGTGTGAAGCGATAGTGTATCCATGGCTACTGATAAAGTTCATTTACGACTCTGGTTTTTTGTACGAATTTCAACAAGAAAGAAATGGTACAGAAGCATGTAGAAAAAATATTGAAAGTGTTTGGCGAAAGTACACTTTCTGATAGGACACGAAGAAGATGGTTCGAAAAATTTGAAAGAGATTTCGACCTTTCTGATAAAACACGTTTCGGGGCGACAATCGTTCATCAACGACGACGTTATTAAGCAAACTCCCTCTGACAACATAACATAAGAGATCGCAGAAAAGCTTAATTCAGCTCAGTAAAGCATTTCAGGCCAGGCGTTCAGAAGATAAGATTGGTGATCTGTATTTCGTTTTATTTCAAACAAAACGGACAGAACTTTTCGGCAGACCTTATATTAAATAAATAAATAAATAAATAAAAATCTCTCGAACTTTCTGCTGGGTCAGAGGGTAAATAAGGCAAGTTTTCTCTGAAAATTCTCGTTAGAATTCGCAAGTTTACTGTAGCGTGCACAGAATGCACAGAAATGCTAATAGTATTGAAAGTATTAATGTTTCCCGCAAAATTTAGTTATCATCATGATCGAAACTTCTTGGTTACGTGTGCTCTTACATGTGGGATCTCTTGAGAAAATCACTATTTTGCAAATTTTTAGTTTTTTAAACCTTAAGATCTAGTATAACGATAAGTAAATAATGACACGGATGCTCGTCGACAATCGTTTACTTAATCGAGTTTTCAATTTAAGTTGAATACCATTCACATTTTTCCTTATTTTGCACTTATTTTCTTTATCTTAACTATAAATGTCAATATATGCAAAGCATCTGCTGCTGACTACACTTAAAGCTATCATTTTGAATTGAATATTAAGGAGAAAAGAAGAAAACAAAAACACAACTTCAAGTGCTGCGTTAATGCTTTACACTTAGTTATCGCAAGCCAAGATCATGTTTAATGTTGATCATGTTCAAATGCACAAAGATAATTCAATTATAATAAACAGATTTGAATAAATTTCTTTAAAGCCTTTGTTTGTTATAACACAGTCATATAAATAAAACTTGATTACCTTTAGTGAGAGTAACATCTTCGAGACTGTTTATTTATTTTTGTTTTTTGTTTATTCATTTTTTTTTTTTCTCTAAAACTCATCAATTATTTCATGGCTTTTTAATCATTAAAAGGCCTCACCTTAAATATTTTATAACGTTTTAAGATAATAATAATAAAAATGCCGTTTCTTCTATACTTAGATAGCTACGACAACATCATGCAGACCACATATATATATATATATATGTATATATGTATATACATTTCATTAACGTTAATATTATCTTAAAGTTTCATCATTATGTTAGAATCGATTCACTGCCGCACTCAAGTACAATTAAAATTAATTATAATTATTTATCTTTGCAAAGCTGTCTTCAAAGAGACTTTTGCAACCGCCAACGAGATGTGTTGGAGATGTGTTCATTTTGTAAACATCTTTGCAAAAACCATAACAAAGCTTCAGAAACCTTCTAAAATCGTAAGTGTTCTTGATCAACTATTGCCTGTCCGCCTGTCCGCATGTGTGAAGTACAATGCAAACGTATTATAAAACATTCATTGATTTCATATGCTATTTATCTCATTTGTGGGCTCTCTCAAGGTGCATTCATTATATTTAAGTTCAATTACGAATGTGTGCAACATCTTGAAGGGCTTCAAGAATCGTGTTTTGACCCAAAGAGAATTCTGATTGCAAATGATTTGGTGCAAGTACTTTCTACGACCATTCCCCATTTAAAGCCGCAAAAAGTTGCAATTTCTAATAATCTGTGAGAACAAGTATTGTCTGTCATAAAAAAGGACGGGACAATTTCCTATATTCCTACCAAAAAAGTGAAAAAAAAAAGAAAATTTAATCATTTTTGCCCATAAATAGTGGAGTTTTCGGTAAAGTAAATGTGGAAAAATGTAAGCCTTCTATCTTTCATAATTTGTGACTACGGAGCAAAAATTCAGAACTTTTTGCTTAGAGAAACGGAGTTGCGTCCACTTTACGCTTTGCTGCAGGTATGATGTCCTCTGATGAATTTGTCCCGTTTTGAATATCAATCTGCTTGCATAAATTTCTGCCAAATTTAAAATTGATTTCGTCGACCAGGAGAGTGTGAGCAACATATAAAACACGCGGACGGAAAGACATGGCTTGATCAATTCAGAATTCATTTCATGGAATCTTTGAAGTTTCCTCTTGGGTGTTGCAGACATAATGACAAAATGAGCTCTGACCTCTGTTGCACGGTGGTGGGTATAAAAATAAATTATGCTTTACTGGACGATCTACCCTTTGCCTTGGAATAGGATTTAAAGAACTCATAAAATTAACACACTCATAACGATTTGTTAGTCGTGTCTCTTTTTCGTAAACTTACAATTTCAAAAAATTCTGCTAAAAAGTTACAAATTTTCTAAAATTTTCAAAAAAAAAAAAATCATACGATTAAAAGCTTAAAAAAATCTCTTAATAAATAAGTAAACTTAAAGATTGCAGTAGATCTTCATCCACTCAACATGTCCACATTTAAGAAAAATAGCTTGTGGTTTGAAAACACATAACTTTCGTACTCATTGCGGGCAAAAAACTCCTAATCTCTACACGAACAACATAAAATTAAAAAATAACAAAGCCGTCATTAAATAAATTTCTCAAGATTATATAAAATATTTAAAACATAGACTCGACCCACACGCAATTGTTGTAAAGTAAAGTCGTTTCAAATAAAACTCGGTATCATGCTTAGTGCGATAAGTTTGTGGACGACAATGTTTTGCTAAATATTTTTATATCCATGCAAAACCATGCAAAAAGTTGACTGAATATCCCATAAGTCGTACAGAATTTAATCCGAATCAAAGAGCATTCGTGCTCCTCTACTCACTCGAACTCTTTAAAATTAACGTTTGCTAACGGTATTTGAAATCCTCACTTATTAAGATATATATTTACTATTATTTAATGTTAGTCGTTTTTTTTTTTTGTTGTTGTCTAACTTACCGGTAATTAAAAGAAATCCAACAATGATAAACAATATCGTAGATATCCTCGGCAGCATGTTGTTTAATAAAAATTTTTTTTTTTTTTGATTTTTCTGCTAATTTATTAACTTCCCGATGGCAATTAACCCAGTATGCTATATAAAGCTGGACGTGTTGTAATTAAAAACAATCAAAAAAAAAAAATTGCCTTAATGTGTGTGCGTAAGAGGAAAAATTCAACATAAAAGTATATTTTCTTTCACAATTAAAAGCTAACGTCTAATAATAAAGACTATTGTATATTAATGTAAAATTTTTCTTTAGAAATGAAAAAGAAAAAAAAAACGCACACACCGAGAGTCAACATAAGGAATTATGCAATAAAACTAAAAGAGTCTGCGGAAAACTAAAAACAAGTAATTCAACAAAAAAAAAAAAAGAAAAAAAACAGTTTAATGTTGACAAAGGCTAGAAACGTTAGATGTTTTGAAGCCGAAATTGTTTTAGTGAATTGAGGCGGCGGCGACTCCACTGGCTCTCAAATCAGGTATTGTTGTCTACTTTTTTTTTTTTTGGATAAGATGTGTATGTGCCCATAATAGTCAAAATACCGCTTAATCATGATTCTCACACATTGTCGGTCTCTGGATTGAACGCGCGCGCGCGCGAGAGAGAGAGAGAGAGAGAGAGAGATGAAGAGAAAGAAATGTCGCTGTAGTTAACTAAAGCTGGTGATATTCAGTGATTCTTTCAACGACGGCACCTCTCACTGTATATTTTGCCGATAATTTGGGAAGTTGCTCAAAATCGCTGATACGCATACGTATTTATAGATGTCATAGGTACTTGAGCTTAAACCGGTTGTTGTGTAGACTATTTTATCGTTGATTTTACTTTTTTTTTTTTTTAATTTTGTAATTTTTTTGGAAATTTTTTATTCGATATATATTTTCTTATATATTCGCGCCGATTGGTGAATAATTAATTGAAATGACCTTTTATAGTTAGTTTAATACGTTTTGTAGGCACTTTCAATTCAAGTTCTCATTAACAAGGTTATAATATTGTGTTGATATCAAAACTTTTTCTCTGGTAGAAGATTAAAAAAAACGAAAAAAAAAAGAATTTTTTTTAAATTTTTAATTTCATTTTTTAATGATTCAAAAAGTTTGTTGATTACGAAAAAAAAGTATTTTCTCACGCACATGCATATACTTCTACATATAAGATATAATTGCACTTTAATCAATTTGAAGGTATTACATCATTTTAAATTATACTGGATATATTGGTACATATATAAATATATATATATTTTTCTTTTTTTTTTTTTTTTTTTTTGTTTCTAATATCGTTTGCAAGAAATAATGTTTGTTGTTTGTTTGCTAGACCATGTAAATTGTTTGCAAATGTTAAAGACGAATAAAAAACAAAAAAAAAAAACTTCTTTTTTGATTTGTGTCGTTGTAAACTTGTTGTTGATTGCAAGCATAAAGTTGCTGCTACCTTTAGCCAGCAGCGGTTAGAGATGCTGTAATATTCTCAAATCGATTTCAATGGAAACTGATGCGAAAACTCTACAGTTAAGATATATTTATTTGAAAATCTCTTTTACACGTAAAATCTCTCTCGACTAATTCTTTTTTGTTTAATTTGTTTCAATCATTTCTTTTTTCTATCTTCTTCTAAAAATTAAGAAAATCCCCGAAAATATTCACATGTCTTACATTCCGTTATTTATTTTAAGGTTTAAAGTGTTCAACAGTCCGATACATACTGATTGCAGTGATTTTCTTGATTTTTGTAATTCGTAAAAAAAAAAATTTTTTTTTTTCCGTACAACACACAGTCAGTTAAATAAAAACATGTTGTGTTTTGCTCGTACAATAAGAAAACGTAAACTTCAAGTTTGTGTCTTAAGTCTTTCGTTGTGCTTAGTTAAAGTTTTTGTTGTTTTCTTCATTTATCGACTCATTTGTTATTTGGTGCTTGTGTTTGTCTAAATCTTTGTTATGATTTTTTGTTTTGTTTTGCTATTGTTTTCTCTTATGTACTAAAAGTCGTGCCCCCAAATGTTTTCTTTTACTTTAAAGTAAAAAACAACAAAAGAAAGTAAAATAAAAAATATCAAAGTAAAATATGAATGTAATGAGATGAAAATTAGGTCGAAATGAAAATTGATCACCTTAATAGAAGAAAGAAGAAGAAGAAGACGAAGAAAAAACTCAAATCCTTCGAATTAGGAATTGTTTGCATTGCTGGAGCATATATATACTTCCCAAATAGCGCTTTACTCTCCACCAAAACTGCTCGATGACGGGATCGTCTCAGAAAAGCTACCGTTTATTTGTCATGGTATACATAAAATGAAAAGAATCTGCAGCTGATGAAGGGCAAGACTTGGAATACAATATTTTTTTTTTAACGTTTTCATATCAGGTTTCATAATTCCGGGTTCACATTTACATACCTAATAGAGTCAAAAATTGCAGTATAATTAACTGTAATAATATCAAAGTTAAATTTTAATCTTCAGTCATCTTGAAAGGTATAAACACATTATTCCAAAATCTTCGTCATATTCTTAATTAAAATGATTGTGTGCATAATTAAAAATAATCATTGATGATTAACATTAATTTAAAAGCAATTGTGAGAAGTTTTTGTCGACATAGAGATATAAGATAGTTATACACAAAAGACTGAATGCGAAGAATCAATGCAAGTTTACTTGATTTTCAGATTAACCTTCGAAGTTTCAATTGAAAAAATTTGTGAAAATTCATTTAAAAAAAATTCATGACGATTTTTTTTATATAAGAACATAAAACAAGTTGGCGTCATATAAATATGCCGAAAACGAATTGTTGAATATCTTACGCCAATCAAGTCATTGTACCTCAAGATCCTATTAATACTGAAGCGTAGCAAATTTTTCACAAGACTTTAATCCCTTCCATTTAGAACAAAGCTTTCTTGTTCTTGTTACTTCCCGTAGAATTGCTTAATACTCATATTCAAGCGGCATAGGGTAATTAACACCCTTACAGCTACTCTGCTAGTCCTTCCGAACCATTACTAGGTATGTATACATGCATGTGATGTATTCGCAAACAAAAGCTAAAGCTTACGACCATTTGAGATTCTTGGCATATGCGAAATTCAATTACATTGTGAAGGTAGAATTAAAAAAAAAAAGAAGATAGATGTGATGCTTTTTATTTTCAAAAAGGCCTATTGCCTATCACTCGGTGTGTCTGTCCTTAATTCTCTCTCGTTGTTCTTAGCTTAATTTTTAAGTTTTCGAACAGCTTATTCCACTTTCGGTGGGACAAAGAGAAATCTTCTATCACACACCATAATTTAGCTGAAGCATGGGTAGGTTCATTGGAAATGTGAAAAAAACAAGTGAAGCTTATTGAATTTTAGATGTCCAACAGAATAAGTAAATACGTAAGAGGTCTTGTAAGGTGTATTGAACTCAATAATATCTCCGCTTACTCAAATTCTACTCCCAATTGGCTCGTTTAGCAATTCCAGATATTTCTTAATAAAGTCATCGGATAAACAAAGAGTCCCTCTGATTAACTTCAGAGCACTTATTCTATTCAAGAAATATGTACACTTTGATACGCAGTTTATGATTACGGCGAAGTGTGCGGAGCCGTCTCATTGTTTTATTTTTTTTTGTTTAAATTCAAAAAATTTCACAGCAGATTGATGCTCTGTTCGTAAAAGGCGGCATTACATTTATTATGCCCACCAGTGAAGAATAAGGGTATACTCACTTTGTTTTAAGTCGTGTTGCATGTAACACCCAAAAGGAAGGAAGGATTCAGAAACCTTATAAAGTATATATATATTCTTGATTAGCTTGAAATTCTGGTGTCTGTCCGTCTGTGTAGATTTTGTTATTGGTACTCTCCTGATCCCAAAAATGAAGATATCGACTTCAAATTTGGAAGAAAGATTGAAAGTTTTTGCACGCAGGTTGGATATAAGAAATTGGGCAAACTGGTCCGAGCAGAAGCCCGCTGGGAAACGTAAACTGAATGCAACGGGCCGTTCTTCTTAACAAAAATTGGTGATTTTTACTCGTCACTCAGAAATTGTAAAAGTCAAAAGGCTGATAGCTTCCACATTTGCTTTGCGAAACCCTCTACCCTTTATGGACAAAAATGGAAAATCGGCTACACCCACACAACGTTACAAGTGACTAAATTTTATGTTTTTTTCACTTTTTCGGGGTTTATCATAAGGCCTCAAATGAAGATACATTATCGGCCTAAAAATGGGTTAACTCTAAAAAGAATATGATAGCCTCCGTCCATTGGTGGATTAACTTATCTTTTCTTAATAGTACCAGCAATATGGGTATCAAATAAAAGAACTTGGAGAGTAGAATGCGAAAAGCATAGTGATGGGCGCGCGAGATTCGTTAATTGCCGAATATGACTTTCTTATTTGTTTTTTAATCATTTATATTTTTTATCACTTTTCTTATTTAGTATTTTAGTTTTCGTTATTTTATTTTATTTCATTTTTTGCATAATCAATGATGTTCTTATTGGTTTTTCCCAATTATGAGGTTAAAAACATTTTATTTTAACAAATCTTAGTTGTACTGATTTGCCATCACAAGGTCATACTCTTCACCAGTTTGGTGCCTCTGCTTTTGACGTAAATTCGCTGTGAAACGCTGTATAGTATTATATATTATTTCAAAAGCATGAGAATTTTTTTTTTTTTATTTTTTTTTTTATTTTTCGTCACAGCATGATGAGCTTTGCAACGTTTAATTTATGTTAAGCTATACTTCTCAATAACGTAAGCAAAAACCATTACAGTTCAGTTAACATCTCGAAAAAAATAAAATTTAAAAAGCAACAAAAACAATACCAATCAAGAATTGATCAAACTGTGAAGAATATTGTGTAAATTTTATTCGAAATTATAGATATCGAAAGCGTATGCTGTTCTTAAATACAATTTTGTAACTATTTGAAGCAAAGTACATTAAGATTAAAATTCGTGCTTAACGAATCAAGGTTTTTTAAAAAATCAATTTGATTAGTTTACGAAAATTTGTGACCCGATTGGCCCATTATTCAATAAAAATGTAAATAAAAATGCTTTAAAGAGAAGCACAAAATATCTGTGCGGTTTTCATCGGTAACTCGGAAATTCGAACCGAAATTATCATTTCGATCATTGCGAAGATATTTGGAATACAAAGTTTTCGTCTTAGAACAAATATGATTAATTTATTTCTCATATTATTGAGATCGCATGATTTTGGTCTCGTATACATTACAAATTCCCTAAGAAGTATATGAACGGAAATATATATCGATTTGTCTCCATGTCTGTTTATATACAATGAAAATTGTGTGCTGCACAAATTCAAAATTCTTAAAGAATGCTAATATGTTCTTAATATAAGCTATGGTATATACTCTTGGATGAGTTTGGCCTAAAATCGAAGCCCGTAAGTAATATTTTGCCTTAATTTCATAACAATTTTTTCTAATGATTTACTTACTTTTACCGCACAAACACCTCCTATAAGGAGTTGAGTAACATTTTCCACAAGTTCTTCAAATTGTAATAAATTTGACTGAAGGTCACCATCAAAGGATATACAGTTCTTTAATTCTCTTTTTACACGATAGATATGTTCCCAAAAAAATCGTGTAAAAAAAGATGATAGCTAAATGGAAAAATAGTAGATTGGTTTCATATCTAAAAAGACAAGTGAAGAGTGCAGTAAACAATATTACAAAATACTTATTAGAATGCACTTAACAATTTATTTCGTGCTTACAGATATTATTATTAAAAATAAATTGGACTTTGAAAAAGTAAACTAAAGTGCGTACACAATTCATTACGTCTTCACTCTATATACAATCCAACTCATATACGCCTATAATCGGCATAATTTAATTAAACTGTGAACCTAATTGATTGTGAAAATATCATATATATGTTTAATATATATATTCGATCAATTTCTCCTAATAAATCGCTTTTCGTAAATGAAAAAACTGATCAGAATACATGCAATCACCTATTAACATAAATTTGTAGTCTTCTCAGCTAAATAATTCGTATTTTTTTTGATGAGATTTTGTGATTATATTTGCAGCCAACTATGATTAACATTATAATTTTTTTTTTAATTTAAGGAAATCAGATCAATGGAAATACAATTGGAAGAATATGCCACAAAAACTACGGAAGACATTTCTAATTATTTTCTATTTTTACACGGTGTTCTGCAGAATGAGGAGAAAAAGATTGCCGATAAATTTAAGAAATCTTGCGATGAACCTCAACAGATGTTGAAAAACACGTTTCGCAAATTGGCTGAATCTCAAGAAGTCCTAAAAGTGAGTTTATTTAATATTAAAATAAATTTATAGTCGACTATTGATTAATTCATTGATTGATTCACAATTCTTTGTCAGTGAATAATTATCATATACGTCGATCCATTGATAATATTTAGAAAACAGCGTCGAAGCTATATCTTATAATGTACGGAAAAGTTATGTACATTTTTGCTTATGGGAGGGGGGGATATGTTTAAAGCAATGCGACGATGATTGCAAGAATTCAGTTTGTGGAAAATTGATTGAAAGGAAAATGTGACTAACGTCACAAACTAAAAGCAAGTCCGCGATGGCTATAAAAATTGAAGAAATATCTAAAAATAATGGGCATTTATTTAGCATTTGAAAAAAAAATCATGGCATATAAGACATAAGTCCGCCTTTCCTTTTTAATTTTGATAAGAAATTGTTTACTTCGAAATTGAGCCGTCAGTCTTAGTTGGTAATGTTCGAGCTACTTTTAGTCTTAGAATTTATTTCTTTGGTCTAAATGGTTTGTAACAAAGATTATAATAATAATAAAATTTGGGTAAATGGAAAACGTGTGAATTTTATACCCATCACGAAACTAAAGAAGTGGAATTAAAGTAGGGTCACAACTCAATTCGCAATACGGTTAATTGCCTATTAAAAAGGAAACGTTGTCTTCATTTATTATCAGATTCTAAATAAATTGAGTTTTGTACAACGGCGATGTTCGTCCGGTCCGTCGTGAGAATTGACCCCAAAAAAGTGAAAATTGATCTAATCCTTCGATAAGTTACGATCCAATTTGTTTTATACCCATCACCCAAGGATGGGGGTGTATTTATTTGGTCAAAACGTTTGCAATACCCAAAAGGAAGCATCAGAGGCCACACAAAGTATATACATTCTTGATAAACATTAAATTCAAAATTGATATAAACATGACCGCCTGTCCATTTGTGCAATGTCTGTTGCGCAATGTGTGTTGACCACGCCCACTCAATACAGTGACCTACAATCTATTTTTTCTTTCAATAGCTTTACAAGGTGCCAAGAACAAGCTTCAAGAGCTCTATAAAGTATATGAATTCTTGGGAATGCATCTAAACATGTCCGTCTGTTCGTCTGTCCATTTGTGGTAAATACGCTTACAACGCCCACACGCCTATCCGACAAAACTTTTATTTTGAAAATAGGAAAGATCAGCCACGCCTACTTCAAAATTTAGTTCTTTTTAAGATAACTGTGATGGGTATAAAATATTCGGTCACGACCGAGTATAAATTTGTTATTTGTTGTGTTTTTTTTTTCTTTTTTTCTTATAATCGAAACAAAAATGAATGTTTGTTTTTCGGTAACTTCAAAACGAGCATTATTGCAGTTTCTGAAACGTGCATTTCCATTCGCTAAATTATTTTAATAAAATCACGTGTACGTGTATTCTTTTATTTACATAGAACATGCGTACAAATTTAGAAGATTACCAAGAAAAGCCACCATATGATGTAAATTTGCGTACCGTTGTTTATATTTGCAATAAACAATTAGAAAAAATTCCTTGCCGTTTACAAGTTACCAAGATACAAGGTAATCCTTTCAGGTGGGTTCAATCTAAATCATTCTTAATTTTTAAAAAAAATTTTTAATTTATTTAAACTTTAAATGAAAATTTATTATTACAAGGGAGTTTTGTTCAACTTCAAATGTTTGTAATGGTCTGAGATGACTAACGAAGGCGACGACATAATCTTCATTCTTGACTGGTATCAATAACAGAATCAATTTAAATATATTTGTCTACCCGTCTATCCGTCCGTTTATTAAAATCGCATTTAAAATTTCAAAATTTTATCCTAAAAATGAAATATATATTCTAAACTAGTCTTGTGATTCTCTTAAGACTTTAAAATAACGTGGGTTTGGGCGTAACGAGATATCATTTAAAATATGCAATATAGTAATGATGGGTATTAAGTATTAATTCATTCATGTCTCATATACTTCAGATTTGATGTAAAGAAAAACACTTTCGAAGATATGCAAAAATATTACAATTACTCTTATACGGATCCAAAAATATCTATTAAACTTGGTGCTTTCCGTGAAGACACCAATTCCACGTTAAAGTCATCTATGCTTTTCGATAAAAGCGTAATCGCACAATATTCTCAAAAAGACTGCACTACATCCAAGAGAAAAAATAAAAATCGTAAAAGAAATATAATGACAAGGACATCGAACAATAATAGTATTTCGGACAGTACGGATTCCCTCAAAGAGGGCAGCGGATCTGGAATATCCATTATAGATGAAGTGAAGATCGCACCTATTGTAGCAGAACACCCAATGGAACATCATATCTATGTTCGACTTACACACATTCAATCACCGGATCGCTTTTACGTACAAAATATTAATGAATCCCAAAAGATACGTGAACTTTCGCACGCCTACTTAAATTACGTGTTCACCGAGAATGTACCAAAAACAATAAAAGAGGGTTACCTTTATATGGCCTACAATCAGAAGGATAAACAATGGTATCGCGGTATACTTAAGAAAATATTTCCTAATGACGTTTACAAATTATTTCTAGTGGATTACGGTATGCATTTAAATGTACCTAAAGAGAGGTACGTACGAAGGTCGAGTGAAACAGTTTTGAATTATTAACTTTTCATGGATTTTTATTTTACTTCATGATATCCGTACATAGACTTTGCCAAATGCAACCTCATCACATAAATATTCCATTTGCGGCCATACGGTGTGCCATCTATAACATCATGCCAGCAGAAAAAAGATGGACGAAAGCAGCGAACCAATTATTAATGGAAATTATGCAAAAGTAAGTTAATCCCATACGTGGGATAATAGGAGGATAAACACATGAGAAAACTATGGTCGCGTTTAAGTTACAAAAAAATACCGTTCAACCCCATTCTCGTATCTGTTTATAAAACCTAATTAGGTTGAAAATGGTTTATTTCTAGAAGTGTGCATGTCGTAGGCATATTGGAAAAAACTTTACTTTGACTAATAACCCCTCGTTATTGTGTATCAAATATCGCCTTATAATCCAGAACCATCCATCATTCTGACCTTTTTTACAAGAGGTTTCCGTATGCTACTGATTTATTCTATTAACATATAGCAAAGTACTCTTATGTCTTGAGACTTTAAAATACAGTTAGTCATGCACTCTAAAAAAAAGTTTCCTCCCGAGTGTTTTTCTTTTTATCGACCTTCAAGCAGAGAGGACATGCCTGCATTCTGTTTTCCTATTTCGAAAATCCGAAAAGTAACTATGAAAAAGGACCTCGAAAGCGTGAATCGAACCTGATGCGTAGTTAAAAAAAAAAAAATAACTAATTAACATATGATTAACATTGTTGTTATCTAAGACGGGCATAGTTTTCTTCTTGCACAGTTTAAGAACATTTTTTATACCCCATACCACTTTTGTAATATTGCCAAGCATTTCAGATGCGTATAGAAACATTTTATCATACCGATCGATTCAGAATCAATTTCCGACTTGATTTAAGCTTGACCATCTTTCTGTCTGCCCGTCTGGCTGATCACTTTCCACTTATTTTCATATTCAATCTACGGATCGCAAATTTTTACCACCTTTCCCCATATATTGACAAAGTGATAGTGTGAAAAAAATTTAATGAAAAATTGCATTTAATGAAATCGTGCAGGATATGATATTTTTTTAATAATCCCTGTCGTACTTATCGGATTAAACTATTTTTACTTGTTTGTGTTTTTTTTTTTTTTTTTTTTTCTATATATAGGGCATAATCTTGTGTAAGAGAATTTTAAAAAATGAACTTTTGTATAACAAACAACTTATTTTATCTAATATTGTACTCTATATGTAAGATGTATTTAATAAAAATCTTTGCAGTGCGCCGGCACGTTTGAGTATAATTGAAAGAATTAGTGATCGCAATTGTGTGGTTGATTTAGACAACAAGCAAACAAAATCGGTACGCGAGTCGTTTTTATACACTGGCCTGGCCAAAGATAGGCCAGGGTTTTTGAGTTTTAAAATGCAAATAAAGGTTTGTTGACTAACGAGACCTATAACTTACCCAGCGATAATATTTATGTAAAATCCCATACCTACTTTTAATTATAGACAATAAGCCCGGACGTTAAAGAAGAAAATGGATTAACTATTACCCATTATTTTCGAGCTGGCGAAATACTCCGAGTAGCTATAACTCATATTGAGGGACCTCAAGAATTTTACGTTGTCAAGGTTAGTTTTTTTTTTTTTTTTTGAATAATTTTAAAAATTGCAATTTCGGTGATATGTACGTTCCTGATACTTTCTCAGAGCGATTTAACACACGACCAGCATCAGTTCCAAAATGATTTAAATGAATATTACGGTTCTGAAACAATCAAACACCAGCAACTATACTTGGGCAGCGTGCAAATGTACTGCGTGGTGCGCTTAGAGGAGTTCTGGCATCGTGCCATTATCGAAGAAATTAAAGAAAATGGTATAATTAAGTAACTAACTAACATTCGTACATGTCCACTAATGTATTGTACTGTTTTTCCAAGGTCACGTAATGGTACGTTTGGTAGACAAGGGTACACGACATCTAATTAACTGGCGTCAGGCCTATGTACTTGAGGAGCGTTTTCGTAAAGTTCAGGAATATTGCCTACGTTGCGCCCTAGCTGACATTGAACCATTACAAGAGAATGATTACACGTACACCGCGACCGCCATCAAAGACTTTAAGCAAATGACAAACAATCCAAATCTACGTATTGAAATTTGTTCCGTACGCGACTATGACTACAAAGTCGCATTGCTTGTGAGTAAAAAAAAGAAAGACATAAATGTGGGAGTTTCACTGGTGAAAAATAAATATGGTATTTCAACTGGCGAAACTACACAAGAAGCAGAGATTACGAGAGTATCGAAAAGCCAATTTGTGCCGTTTGAACTAATGAGTAAGGGAGGATCACTCGGTGCAACGACTTTGTTGAATACTGATACGAAAGCAAATAGCAGCAACGGCTCGTCGAAAAAAGTGATAAAGAAAATTCTCAAACGTACACCGGTTATCATTACCCACGTTGTTAATCCGGGGGAATTTTATCTTCAACTTGCTTCTCTATCTGAAGGCACAAAGGCTTTTCACCTGCAAATTCAAGAAACTCAAGATCACAAATATAAATTGCGTACCGAGCCTGAACTCTTAAAGGACTGGAGTTTAGGCGATGCCTGCATGGTGTACACGAAACGCCAACAGACATCCGATGCAAATAATTTGCATGAAAATTTTAATCTCTCTTTAAATTTATCGGATTATAGGGAATGGTATCGGGGATATGTTACCGATATAGTCAATGACTTAGCATCGAAACCCACTTATGCGATCTTCTTGCGAGATGTTGGCACCACTGTACGATCAATTCCTGCTGATCAGTTGTTTCCCATTGATTCATTATTGAATCGAGTATCCAACGCAGTATATCGCTGTCGATTAGCATGCATTCAGCCTACAGGCGGTAAAAATTGGTCGCTAACATCCATTGATTATTTTAAACATTATATTACAAAATTCGAGTCTCTAGGGGTTACTCTGCAGACCAAATGTTCATTAGATAAAAAGTCACTGCCAATTGTTTTATGGGGTATAATCACTGAAACTGCTGATCCCTTGGCACCTTGCATAACAAAGTATTCAAACATTAACTATAGCTTAGTTAAAGACGGTTTAGCTCATTTGGTAGAACAATTAGATGCAACTCGAGAATTTAATCAAATAGAAGAAATTGAAATTGCGGAAGACGAGATTACATTAGAGCAGTGGTTAAAATCATTTGCAAATAACGCTATGCTAACAGGTACGGGACACAAATTGTTGAATTTCACGCTACTCCTCATAAATCGATTTTGATTTTTATATTTGTACAGCTATTGAACGTATTGCAGACAATCCTTTGCGTAATACTTGCGATGGTTTTCTCTGCGATAATGCTTCAGAGAAGTACGCATCATGCAATGAATTCTCTTTCGAGTATGATGAGTTAAGCGATATAGTGACTACAGGACAAACGGCCCCACCTCAAGCGTGGCTGGAATGCCGAAGAATTGAGAAAACACTTTTCACAGGCTTCCCAACCTATATAGATTACGATTGTATTGTCTATATACACGACTGTGAAGGACATGGAATTTTGGAAAGAATGTGCTTAAAACTTGGCTCCAAGTATGGTAAGATACCCCCACCATCATCGGACTATAAATATGCTATAGGGCAGCCAATTGTTGCTGCTTATACCGAAAAGGATCTGCATAAACTATATCGCTGTGTAGTGGAAGGACTACCTAATGATTGTGGTGAATGGAGTGTGCGATATATCGATTATGGGAATGTTGAAACTGTCGCATTTGAATCAATGCGACCCTACGCTCCATATCCCAATCTAAAAGCAATAGCCAATCAATTTCGCATTGAGGGTATAAAACCCAAATTCGGCGCGGAGAAATTCTCAACGCTTGCTTTAGATTTTATACATCTTAATACCGTGGCACGTTGGGTTACTGTACGAGTATCGGAAGATGAACTGCATAAGCCAATTAGACTCTGTAAAATACGTCATGGTGCTATCGATATAGCACACTATTCCATAGAAGAAGGTCATGCCGATTCCGATCATTCTAGGTCATGCGTCGCCTTAAATCCAATGAAATCCAATAGACAACTTAATCCCATTCTTTTCGAACAAAATGGAAATAATGAATTCATGGTAAATACGAAATAAAGTAAATGAACGTGTTTTACACATTTTTACACGAATTTAAAATTATTTACAGCGTGGTTGCACGGACAGTCGTATGGATATTACGGACAATGTTGATACATCTAGTGAGAATGATGATATGAATGAGGGTAATACTGAAGACGAATATGAGGGATTAGACGAACTAATTGAACGCTTAGACAACAAAAGAAAGCCAGCATTTGATCAATTTTCGGCTTTGACATCATCTCAGGCAATAAATCAACAAGATAGCCTTGTAGCTCTTCAATTGCCAAAAAGACGCATGTTTGGCCAAAATCAGTATGCGCAACTGTTAAATGAAATGAAAGATTCCGAATCGAACGTTGACTTCGTTGACGATGCATTTTTCGAAGACGACGACGAAGAAAATAAGATTGATTTGGAGAATGAAATTGACGATGATAACGACGAAGACATTGTCTTTTTAGAAAATGGTTCCGAAAATGATTATTATTATTGGCAATCCACAAAACATGAGGATTTATGTGAACAAGAGCAAGAATATGTATATGAGAAAGCTTCTTTTTCACATATAGAACAGGTGAATATATTTGAAATTCTCTTACCCTTACATATATATATATATATATATATATATATATAATTAATAATAATGAACAAAAATTCTAAGGACGCTGAATCTGAATTTGAACAATTCCACCCGAACGCTACTTCAACGGCAGCATCANTATATATATATATATATATACATATTATATAACACGATATATACATATTATATATATATATATATATATATATATCTATATATAATTAATAATAATGAACAAAAATTCTAAGGACGCTGAATCTGAATTTGAACAATTCCACCCGAACGCTACTTCAACGGCAGCATCACATTTTAGTGGCACCGAATTTTTCAAACAACCACGATTGCCGCAAAGCATGAAGACTTTCACTTGCTCTGTTGCATCCATTCTGAAGCCTGCCTTATTGCAAGTTTTTCCTCTGCATCGGGAATTTGAGTACCGCGAAATGGACATGCAGCGCACGATTGAACGAATGGTCAGGGTCGCTCCATTCTTAACAAAATTTAAGCCCCGCACGGTTTGTTTAGCCCGTTACACTAAAGATAAACGATGGTATCGGGCTGTAATACGTAAATATTCTGCGGACAGTAAATTGGTGGAAGTTCTGTATGTTGATTATCTTAACAGCGAAACACTTCCAGTGACCGATATACGGCAGTGCCCTAAGGAATTGCTAATTTTGCCGTTGCGAACGTTTCGAGTTCGTTTGCATGATGTTAAACCCAATCCCATGAAGCCGGAAAGCGCAATACGTAGCGCTCTTCACAAATTGTTAAACAGACCTAAAATACATGCAGTCATTAAAAAGCGATCTATGCCACCATCGGCGAGCAAACCAATTGTGTTTGGCACAACGCCAGGGGATTCGGTACTTCCGCCTCAGAGCGACGTCATGGAAGTTACTTTATATGAATCGGCCGAGATTGCTTTAACGGGCGTTACCATCTATGAATCGCTAATACAAGATGGTCTCTTTATTCGCATTTAATTTCTCAACATTCAAAAATTCCATTCCATTTCGTTCCATTTCGTAATTATTATAATATTTCAAAAGTAACTGAAAATGAATGATCTTTTTATTTCCTTCTCTTTCTTATACATCTTATAACTCTCTTGGAAAAATTTTGAGTTAATCGTTTTAGTATTTCGTTGCCATTGAGTTTTTTATATAACTGATTTATTCACATTTGACTTTTCCCATTTCTGATTTATTATATTAATAATTTTCTTATTCGGACTTGACTTTTTTTTTTCTTAAATCATTTCTCTTTCTATTAATTTTTTTTTTTTTTTTTTTTTTTTTCATACACTTTCTTATGACTTATGCTCTAATATGAATATGTGCACAAGTTTCGTTTAAATAAAAAACAAAAGTGTCAATGGAAATTGCTAAATAAGTTCTTTGTTTTAAATTCTTGCGTTATAAATTTCGCATACTTTTTTTCTTCTTATAATTAAAATGTAAACCTCGCACTCCCTAAAGATAGTTGATCGACAACCGTTAAAATTCATAAAAGTTGAAAAAAAGAAAAGAAAAAACAGACTCCAATATATTTTCCGCCAAACGCCCAACAAGTTTTATATAAAAATTCTTATTTTGAAATTTAATCAGAACCCTTCTCGATCCTAGTAAAAAAAAAAAAAATAAAAATAGACATTATGTAGTACAGACAGAATGATAAAAGGTTCAAAGAAAAGGTTCAAAAATGCGATTTTTCCCTTCACGAATACTTTCGACGCATACATTTCATCTATTCAACCTGAGCATTGAAACAATTGTTCGCAAGCGGTTGCATAATTTCTATCAAAACTATATTAATAGGTCAAAATATACCCGACTGAAAATAAGAAACTTTCAAAATGCTAGTTTAAAACTCGAAACCGAAAAATCAATACAAAATGCCCTATAGCCGCCAATGTCCATATCGAAATTTACTAAAGTTTTCTGCAAGGCCATGTAAAAGACACTAGCAAAATTATCCTCAATAGGTCAATAGGCCAATACTAAGGGGATAGTATATATTTACTGTAAGATAATCATTTTGTTTTCTTCTAAAATACACATCAAAATATAACACCCAAAAGGAAGCTTCAGAGATTCTATAAAGTATATATATATTCTTGATCAACGTGAAATTCAGAGTTGATTTAGCCATGTCTGTAAGTCCGTGTGTCCCTGTGGTATATGTAGTCGGCAATCTCCTGGTCGCAAAAATGAAGATATCGACTTGAAATTTAGTAAGAAACATTGGAAGTTTCTGCACGCAGGTTGGTATTGACAATGGGCCAAAATCGTCAGAGCAGAGGCGAGCGGTAGAGCGTAAACTGAACGCATCTACATTTTTTTTAACAAAAATTTTTGAACTTTTCCTCGTTACTCGGAAACTATAAAAGTTAGAAGGCTGAAATTTTCCACATTAACTTTACAAGACACTTTACGTTCTAGGTCCAAAAATGAAACCAACCGGCCGTGTCCACACAAAGTTACGAGTGATTAAGTTTGGTCTTTTCCCATTTTTAAGGTTTTATGCTTATCATAAGGCAAACAAGACCGAATGTTTAAAACTATTTTGTACACTCCTTAAATGAAGATATATTACCTTCTTAAAAATGGGTTATTAGGTTAAAATTATTATGGTAGAAACCGCCATTAATTTTTTCTTAATAATGCCAGCGATATGCGTGTCAAATAAAAGAGCTTGGAGTGTAGCATGCCAAAAGCACAGCGGTGGGTATGCGAGATTCGGCTTCCGCGGAATATAACTTTCTTTCTTGTTTGGATTGATTTAAGCCGATCTGCAGCAAAGATTCAAAGCTTTAACTTTGTTAATAGTGGACATGCCAGAAGATTGATCGAAACCAGTTTCATAAATTTAGATTTAATTTGTTTGACGTATGCTGGCATTAGAATACCTCTGTTTCGATGAACGACGTTTGACGTTCGACGTTTGTCTTATTAACGAAAGTCATCTTAAATGTTTGCGAAAGTGGACATTGGTAAAATATCAGCAGAATGTAAAAATGTAACACAACGATAATAACAAGCGTTATATAATCTTGCATTTAAATGGGAAACGCAACTCTAAAGGAGTCACTTTTCGAAAAACTCCCGACAAGAGAAATATTGACAAAACTTATTGAAAGTAGGGGTGTAAGCTGGAGCAACCAAGAATGAATAAAAAGCACTATACAATTCAGGGAATGTGATTAGGGCGATAATTGTGGGCGGGAATACCGGTGATAAACAAAATAGCTAAAAAAAAAATTTTTTCCTTAAAGTACATGAAATGGAAAAACATTTGTATTCCTATTCTTCTCTCAGCATATCAGTTGTCCATCAGGATATTAATGAATCTAAATATACGAAGACAGTAAGTATAAACCAATTCGGAGATTTGTAGAGAACATACACTTACTTATGTAATTTCATTGCTAAAGATTATCACAAGCTAGCCTGGCCATGATTATCAGCACAAATTAAGTCCTTTGTTATAAAAAAAATAGAATATAAAACAGGTAAGGAAGTTATATTCGGCAGGAGCCGAATCTCCCACACCCATCACTATACTTTTCGCAATCTACTCTCCAAGTTCTTTTATTTGATACCCATATCGCTGGTATTATTAAGAAAAAATTAATCGTGGTCTCTGCTATCTTCATTTTAGAATTAACCCTTTTTTAGGCGGACAATATATCTTCATTTGATAAAATAGTTTTAGACGTTTTGTCTTGCTTGTCTTATGATAAATAAGCATTAAACCTCAAAAAAGTGAAAAAAATTAAATTTAATTACTCGTAACTTTGTGTGGACACGGTCGATTGGTTCCATTTTTGGACCTAGGGAGTAAAGTGTCTCGTAAAGCAAATTGTTGTGGAAATTATCAGTCTTCTAGCTTTTATAATTTCCGAGTAACGAGCAAAATTCCAAAAATTGTTGTTAAAAAAAAATGAGTTGCGTTCAGTTTACGCTCAACTGCGCGCTTCTACTCTGGCCAATTTTTGGACCATTTTCAATACCAACCTGTTTGCAGAAAATTTCAATGTTTCTACCGAATTTGAAACTGATATCTTCATTTTTGCGGCCAATAGAGTGTCAACAACGTATACCACACAGACACACAGGCGGACAGACGTGGCTAAATCAACTCAGAATTTCACTTTGATTGAGAATATATATACCTTATTGTTGGGTCTCTGAAGCTTCCTTTTGGGTGTTACATATATTATTGAAAAAAAAACCCATCTTACAGTGGTGGGTATAAAAAATAAATTGTTAGGGAAAAAATTTAAGCGAAATTTGTACCACGCCATACCATTAGCCATGTATTGTAACCGATATCGAAGGTGAAAACAATCTTCATTTGAGATCATAGCAAAGCAAAATGACTTGAAAGCCATGAATTAAGAAAAATTCTATGTCAAATTACTATGAGCATAAGAAATGAAATTACTATATATGGCTGTATATGTATTTTCAAATAATGAATTGATTGTAATTTTATTTAAATTTGTATAATTTCTTGGAAATGTTTTTTTTTGTTTTGTTTTTTTGTTTTTTTTTTTTTGCAATTTTTCTTTTTATTTTGTTTAATTTATCGTATAGTTTATAGGTGTATTGAAATCATTTACTCTCCGCTATTGGTAATTTCTTCTCTTTTACCATGCACACAATAATTTTAGTTTACATTATCGTATATTTAAGTAATATCGTTTACATTTATAGCTTATACTAAGTTAATTTAAACTATAATTTATTTAGTTATAATTAAATGTTTATATATTAAACATTAAAACAGAGAGAATATAATGAAACATAATAGAAATAAAAAGCGAACTTAACTCAAAAAGGAGGAGGAGGAGTTATATTCATCGTGAAGAGAAGATCCGACGTTATCCTATCCACCACCTAATGACCCTTTTTATTTAATTTTAACATTTTGCTCATTTAAAGTTTTTTTCAAGTTTTTCGTTTAGCAATTGCTTACAACATTATTACTTCAAAGAATAAAAGGAAGAGAAAGATTGGATAATGTTTTTCTAAAGCATTTAAGAAACTCTTGATATTCATCTATAGTTTTAGTCAATAGTCTTTAGCTACCAATAGTCAGCGCATTTACTTCACTATTTGAAAAAGCAGATACAGACATATGGACAAAATTGCAAAACTTTGTTAAAGATCAAGTTTGTTGACGCCATTTTTTAGACAAATTTCCAGATAAACTGAAGCATAAAATCTTATGTCTGTTTTCTGCAAGTTAGCCATGAGAAAATGTGTTTTCGCTGTCTGTTTAATTGCAAGGCCCAAGATGGGAAAAGATAATAAGTTGCTTAAATCACTTTTTCTTGCCAACCAGAGAATATATGATATATTCAGCTCTGGCCCCTGGCTCAATATCTGCCAATCCCTGCTTTACTTTATATTAGACAAGTAATGAAATCTTTAGGTATTTTTTTACGATTGCGACCATTTTAAACGTTAACCTTTAAAAGTCCATCGGATGTTCGGCTTTCTATTCCACTTTTTGAAAATAATAATATAAGATGTGCTGGTTTTCTAAAATCTCTGATGCTTGTTCTATTTACTATTATTATTATTATTATTATCATAATTAATTTAGCAAGTCTTAAAACGTTAGCATCTAAGGCTATCGGCTTTATTGAAAACTCTATCGCATTACAATTAGTCCTTTAAGAGCAATATTGTGTAATCCTACACCGAGCATATATCTGGTGGGAGGGTATTCTTACATGGAGGAGGGAAAATGACAAAATTACAAAAATTTATGTATTCGTTTTGTACAGGGGCTACAGAACTTATATAAGAAAAGATCGAAAAAATCCTTCCTCCGTCTCCTGCATCATCTACTAAGAAAATGGAAGAAAAATCGTTAAATATATAAAACGTAAACTCTGAAATTATGAACTCCACGATTGGAATCCATCCAAATTTTTGTAACTAAGCTAAGCTTTGCGTAAGAATTGAAGAAAAAGTTGTACATAAATATAGTCGACGACACAACCCTTTTTTATAAATTGAAGAGATTTTATAAATATCCGCTTTTTTCCCCAACCTATTGACGAGATATGGGATATTATTATAGTTCCATGCCAATTTTGAAGCAACATTACGAATGTGTATACATTTTGCGAGGTCTTTGCTTTCTCAATGCTTTTTGCAAATGAATTAAAATTCGCAAGTGGTGGATATGATTGTTATATGTACAAAATTCAATACCAACGGGAACAGAAATTTAAATCAATAACTAACTGAATAAATGAACAAAAAGAAAAAAAAGACATTAAATTTACACAATTTAACTAAATTAAATTTTCTAAGGTCCGATCTTAATAAGCCATTTTTTTAAAAAGCAATTCTCTCTTGTCGTACTGTTAAGATCATTAAAAACATTTGCCAATCAATTTTAGCAAATTTTTTTAAATATTTATTGCACTAATTATCATCGGAATCTTAACGGTTTATTTTAGAAAAGATTCCTTCAAAAAAAGAAAGAAAGAAAAAGAAAAAAAAAAAAAAGAGATATTTATGTCGCTATCGAAGTAAACATTTACATACGCACGCGTATATTTCTTACGTATAATTATATTTAGTTCCGTATGTATGCCTGCAAACAAAACTTATCGTCTATTAAACTTGTATAAGTATTTTCATTATATTTATAGTTTATTATTATTATTATATATAATAACCATTAAAATTGTACAATAAAAATAGTGGTGAAATTGAAATTAAATTTAATTAAACGCTAAACTTAAAAAGAATAAAGCACACCTTTCAAAAAAATCCAATCATATATATATATACATACATTTATATTTTAGATATATATATATATATAAATATATATATATATATAAATAAATCGGAATCAGAAAAACTTAAATTAAAAAAGGGAAAATAATAAAATAAAAACAAAACTTTACAAATTTACGCATTAAACATTGAACATAACTACAAAGAAAAGAAGAAAAAAAAAACAGATTCTCTAATGCATAAAAACGGATACAGTTACATATTACATTATTCACTTCTTATGACAAAATATATATAAATACATCATAAATATTTTGATTATAATCGTTTAAAAGATAATTGATAGAAACCGAAATCAGAATTTTCGGTGAGAATTTGAAGTTTGTTACAAAAGCTATAACGGGGTACGTTTTCTTTTCCCAGCTTAATGCAATAAAAAATTCAGATGATTCTTCGATACTATGATTAAAAGTATGTGGTTTTTATGTTTAAATTCAATTCAACTCAACCTAATGAGAGTTCTTGTAGGCGAAGTTCTTTTAAATAAAATCTAAATTATAGTAGAAACAAAAACAAGTGATACATGATGTCTTAGAACAACATATATTATCCACCAGGTCAATATAAGCTTCTTTAGCTGATGATTAGTTATTTCTACCTCAATCTTTAGATGACTCGTTTTATTGTTTAGCATGAAAATTTTGATCGACACTTGCTAACGCTTGTAAATCATTGACAATAACAGTTGAGATTTTTTTTTCATACCCACCATAGGGGATATAGCATAGGGGGTTCGCAACGCATTGAAGTCTACTTAGACCACACAAATATTTGAAGTATGAATTGGTCTTGAAAAATACAACTGATGTGAAATGTTAAATTTTTTCTTAACACTGTCGTCAGACTAAGTTCGAACCTAAGCAAAATCAAATTCATTATTTTAAAAAGGGTTTGTTTAATATTAACAAAAAGCCTTAGAACCAAGACTATCTGAAACTGATTCAGTTTTATATACTTATCTAAAAGCTATATACCTCAAAAGTATTGACTTATGGTATAGATTGTAGAGTATTCTTCAATAGTGTATAGTTCAGCGACGGACGGACAAACAAGTGGATATGATTTAATCGATTCGGGAAAAGACCATAATTAAAAGCGGGCAGCAAGCTTAACTGAAACATGAAACTGGTAACACAATACGTACCTTTCGAAACGGGACCTGTCGAAAACATGTAATGCAATGCGTACAAAGAGAAAAAAAGAAGGTTAAAAAAATATCTTAAAAGCGGACAATGGAAGAAGAAAAACAAGTGTTCTAATCATTTCTATGTGAACTTGACATTTTTAAATGTTTAATTCATTTTTATCGTTATAAAAGAAATATGTATAAAAATTCTGCATAATGTATTTTAACTGATTCCCACATTCACACCTATTTTCGAGAAATATGGATTGATAAATTCAAACTCTTTGCTATTTCTTCGTAATGAATAAAATTTCTTTGAAACCCTATTCTAAAAATGTTTCTAAGTTTTGAGAATTTTTTATATATTTTTTGTTAATCAATTGTTTGCAGCAAAGACGGAAAGACTCTGCTTTTTCCTATATTTGTGATCAATGCATATTGAATTCAATTAATGATTGCTTTTACGATGTTTTAGATAATACTCATAAGACGTATTAACTTTACGTAGTCTATAATTTATTAGTCAAAAAAACAATAAATATATATACACATGGACAGACGCACGCATACACATATACTTACAAACATACATACATACGTACATACATACATACACATACACGCAACAAACACACACATATAATCATGATACATCGACAAAGTAAAGAGAAAAATTATTTCGTATTCTTTTTAATTGCATACCTCCTATTAATCGCTAATGTAAGAAGAGCTCACTACTTAAACAACATTTGTTATGAAACAATAAGTCTCGTTGAAGTTGTGAAGATTTTCCTTTTTCTTAGTTCAATTTATACTTCCACTGTAAATGGATCGCGAGAATGATGAATTTTCATGTGTTTATTATGATTCGTCTTTGTAGTGGAACTTTTACCACAAATCGTGCATTGGAAGGGTCTTTCGCCGGTATGTATGCGCATGTGCTCAATAAGATAGTAATGGCGATGAAACGATTTCTTGCATATTTGACATGTAAACTTTTTATCCCCATGATGTTCCCTACGATGGCGCATATAATTATATTTCCTTATAAATTTGCATCCACAAACTTCGCATGTGTATGGTCGGATTTGTTTGTGCGAATTGATGTGATTCTTGAAATCAAGCTCGCGCACGAATGCCTTAGGGCAGTGTTCGCATTTAAACGGCTTAGCGGTACGATTCGCATGCACCCACGAATGTATTTTCAAGTTCCATTTAGTTGAGAATGATTTACTGCATATAGTACAATCGTATTGACTTTCGGTCGAATGAGTGGCCATATGCGATTTCATTGATGCCTTCGAAAATACTTGCTTGCATATCGGACACTCCATTGGTTCAACGTAATCGAACTTATCCGAATGCGCGAGACGTATATGTCGCTTAAGAGAATTAACATGAACGAAACGATCACAGCAATGTGGGCAGCATTTAGGCTTTGAATCGTGTGTTTCTTTGTGCCATAAAAATCTCGCCTTCGATGGCAACACTTCACCGCAATAACATACATATTCTTTTTTTCTCACTAACTGCTGTTTAGTATGACGTTTGCGATGTTGTGTTAAATTCGAATACCGCTTAAAGTGTTTACCTAAAATATAAACAATAAATATCATCTAATATCTTATTTGCAAATGAGAAACAAAAAAAAAAAAAATCAAAATTCATATTATGGTGAATTTTAATTATATCCATAATTTAAAATAATATATTAAAAGCGAGGGCACAAATGAAATCAATAGTTCGGAGCCTCTTTGGGCAAGAGATATTCGCAAACATTTTTCCGATATTTATTATGATTCTCAATATAATTGACGGATAGCAATAATGTCGTGAGAAAAATAATTTTCCTTTTCTCAATTATTTTTCAAATTTTTATAAAAGCTTTTCATAGTCCGACCCATTGCATTTATTTTAAACCACTCCCCTTTATTTGGGACGAAATAAATATATGTAGGTTCATGTATCAATTTTTTTTGTAACTGAGGGCATGCCTAACCATGATAGCTCCAATTTGCGTACGGACCGAGTTAAAAGTTTATAGGGTGTGCATCAACGTAATAGCAAAAGCGTTATTTCTCTTACCACATATTTTACATTTCAAAGGTGACTGACCAGAATGCATTCGCATATGCTCCACTAGCGCACTACGTACAACGAATTTTTTTTCGCAAACATTGCAACCAAACTCTTTCCAACCCATATGACGTTTTAAATGTAATGATAGGTTTTTCCATCTTTGAAATTTCTTTCCACATGAAAAGCATTCAGCAGGATGCTCAGTTAAATGAATGTCATAAAATTTCACCGACGAAAAACTTTGCCGACAAACATGACAATAGAATATCAACGATTCCATTAGCTTCTCATCTAATTCCGTTAGATCCTGTTTTATTTTTAAATTGCTCATATTATACGTGACCAGCATGCGATAGAGTGTAGTCAACTTTGTGGTGGGCGCATTGAGAGATAAACGTTGCAAACCAGGATATTTAATATCTAGCGTCGATGTTTGTTCCTCTTTTTCAATTGACGTTGTAACATTAGATTCCGTAGCAGTGTACGAAGCCTCCACCGGTACTATGGACACATTTTGTTTATTATCATCGAGTTCTTTTGGCATCTCTGCCACCAAGTCGTTATTTACAGGATCTACATCGGGGGCATGCGGTTCCGTTTCGATTTTGACAATGCCATGCTTTGAATCTTCAGGTAGATCTTCTATTTGAAGGGATTTTGATAATATGACTCCTTCACTGGTACTTGGTGTCAAATCGGTGACATCAGCTTCGTTGCTTGTTATAGTTGAAGTGATAATCGTTTGAGGACAAACAAGTTTCCGATTTTGACGTACATAATTGTGAGCTGCAATCATATGAGCATTCCGATCTTTTAATTTGGAATATTTGGCGAAGCAGCGTGCGCATTCGTACGTCTTTTCCCGTGGTTTTTGTTGACCTAAATTTTGTACAAGCGAGGAATCTCCTAGGACGACAGGTCCAGCTAAAAATTCGGACGATGAGGGTACTGCTGATGCTTGCGGTAGCTCAAAATCAGTTGATTCCGGCTCCCTCGTTTCTTGAATATGTTGAACTTGCGTCAGTGAAGTAGTCACATTTAATTTATCGTCTTGCGAAATTCGCTTACGTTTCTTTTTGCCTCTGCCTGATGTCGAAGGTAATATGTCTGCGTTACCTCTAATGTTATCCTGGCTATTCTGGGAAAAGATTTGTAAACCGCTGGAAATAAAATTATCTGCTACTGCACTAGTTGTTTCCGACGGCAGGCGGAGGTCAAAACTGTTACATGCAAAAGAAAAATAATTATTTTCACTTATTTCGAGACGGTGCTATTTATGTGGGCAACCTTCTAGTCCGACTGCTGCCATTCGTCGCAGGTGCCGTGGTCGACGCACTCAAGTCTTGAACTGTAAAGTAGTCATCGTGATGCCAGTCACTGTCATGGGTGAACATGCCCGGAAAGGATGTTCTGAAAAATCGCGCCGATATGTCGCCGTACATCTAAATAAGAAAAAAAAGTACCTCATTAAAGATGTGAAGCAATAAATACATTCAACTGAGATCGAATAGATTACGATAAGCTAATTGCAAATCTTTTATATGCAAAAATTTGTAATTACCGGCTGACTCCACGAATTTTCTATATCACAATTGCTTTCCTGTTCAGAGATTTCCCCCTTGGCAGGCATTTTCTCATCAGTTCGTATATTAAGAGCAGCGGATACAGGGCAAACGCCACTTAAACTATTGTCAGTAGCTCCAGCAAACGAACATGAATTTGGCGAGGAAGGAGGTGGCTGAGGCGGATTTTGGCTTCTGCTGCTATCTATTATGTCGAAGTTCTGTTCTCGTTTGCAAGCATCTAAATCTAAATATTTACTAACATCGCCGCCATCGAGGGATGCATTGCAATCAACCGACAAAGGTGAATTAAAACTAACTTCAATGTTGCTGGTGACTGCCGTAGAGACTGATGAAGTATTATTCGCATCGGTGCTATTAAACCATTCCGTCACATTTCGATTTTGAGTATGCTGCTGATTAGATATAAGACTCTGATCCTGTTTCATAGCGGAACTATCTTCGAGCAAATTCGAATTACTACTATTTGAGACTGAAACACTGTGTGTCATATTTGAATAAAAAGTTTGAGAACGTTTAATATCCTCTTGTTGTGACACATGATTATTATTGCTGTTGTTGCTATTGTACAGAAATCCGAAGGGATAGTCGATATAATTTTGCGCTTGGTTTGGTTGAGCGTTATTGAACGGAAGCACAGAAGAACTTTGCGGAAAAGAAGAGTTCTGTAAGTTAACATCAACGGCGGATTCTGAAGAATAGGAAGAGTTTATAACAACCATTTCGGATTTATTCTCCTTTTCGGATTGAGCGGAGCTAAAATCAATATTTGAACTGTTTGGGAACTCCTGCATTTTCTGTTTTGAAAAAGTCACGGAGGATGATAAAAATTCTTTTCTTGAAGTTTCAGTCCCGGTGACTTTCTTTGAATTGGCAAAATCATATAAGACCCGAGCGTCGTCGGCAATGTTACTTTCGGTTTTTAAGTGTGGAGTACTTGACGGTAGACAAGTTTCCGTAAGACAGGGTTTCTCCTCTTTGCACTCCATTACGGTGTGTGCAGAAGGACACTCGAGCTGCGGTTCCACGATATTCATGTCAGTTTCTGGCAATTGATTTTCATAGTTTCCACCGCTTAAAGGCTCACTTTTCACTTTCACTATATCCTCAATAATCGTCCGTTGTTTCTGTTTTAGACCATGCTCTCCATGCTCTCTAAATGATATTAATTCCAAATTTTTCTTCACTCGTTTCTCACGATCATCTTGCGTCGGTGTCAGATTTGAAGAATGATTTGCTGTAGTTAAAGTTGGCCGCTCGTTGGATCTCTTATCCATTATAACGTGTTGATGCAATTCCTCCAGCCTTTTGCATTTTTCTGCTGATGCATAAGACTTATTGATTTCTTTCTCAACTATTGTCGTAGTTTTACTTAAGTTCGATAATTTCTCTGCAACAGACAACTGCTCACGTTCATTATCGTCAATGTAGTCAAATTCGCGCGAAGTTTTCAACTGTAGCTTATCACAATCTGTCGTTTTACTGCAACGATTTCTTTCTTTATAATTTTCATCCAACTGTGCAAACAACATATCTTTTTGCTGCACTAAAGGCGTTGTTTCATTAGAACTGTCAGTTGATATTCGTTGTTTAAGTTTAGCATATTCTTCTTGAGCTTTGGCTGAAGTTGAGGGTTTTTGATCGTCACCCGTTGGTGAGGATGCACAAGCATTTGTTGCCGATATTTCAGTCTTTGAGGATTTGGGCTTGATAACTAACTTTTTAGGAACCTTACGTCCTATGGCAGTAGCAAAAGGTTTCCTTAAATAGTCTGAAGTGAAACCCGTCAGATTATGTTGAATTTTGGGCTGCGGTTTTGAGAGATCCTCAGCTCTATCTGAGTCTCTTCGTGTGGTAATACTTTTCGGTTCTTTATCTGCATATACAGTCTCCTTTTCCTTCTGCTTCACTAGTAGCCCCTCCTCCAACAGACCTTCGCTTACATGGCTTGTTTGTTGCATCTGCTGACTAGTAGAAGTTGTTGCCATGCGTATTACGCTAGTTGCGTGGCCAGAACAATTACTGGAATATGGTGTGCCGCATTTGCTATTGTCACTTTCAATGTTGCATTCGAAAATGTCGGGTTTCTTCTCATCTTCCTCAGTGGGTTGAATTGAGGTGTCAGTTGGTTTTTCAGTCTCATGTTTGTCGGCTTTCAGTGGTGGTTTAGTAGATGTACCTTCATCCGTTGGATGTTCTTGTATTTGGTCCTCATCGTCGTCTAATGGTTCTTCCTTTTCAATTTTTACTAAAGGTACCGGTGCTATGGCCGAAAGGGTTTTTCGTTGAGGAGATATCTTGCTAGAAGCTATGATGTTGCCCACTAAATCCAAGTATTCGTTTAAATTTAATTGAACATCACTCAACACTGTGATAGTATTTTTGGGTGATTTTTTTCGTATTGAATCCTGACTGAGAGGACTACTTGCATTCGTCGATGGAGTTATTTTTGAAATGGACAGCGTTTCTGTTTCATTAGTTAAACTCACATCTGATTGCTTGGATATGGAATCAATGTCGGGTTTCTTACTTTTTGGATGATTACTCGCCACAAACTCTTCCTGGTCACTTTCCCCTGAAATACTCATGAAATCTTCTTCGTTATCAGAATTATCAACTTTCTCAGATTTTTGTTCATTATCAAAAGACTTGGATTTCTTTCCACTAACTTTAGGAGATAGTATTTCTTTGCTGCTGACATCGCCATCAACGTCGTCTTCGTCATGAATATGAAGAACACTAGGAGGTGATTGATAGATGCGCTCAATGACAGAGAATTCGCCGTCTTCTTCTTCAACATATTCCATTACGTGTTTCGGCGTTTCTTGAACAATAAAGTCACCATTTTCGCGTTCGAGGTAATGAGCGACGGGTGATTCAGCGTATCGTAGCACAGAAGTCGCCGACGAGGCAAGTGTCGAAGTAGCAGACGATAACAAAATAGGATATGGTACAAGTGGGCTTCGACCGAATATAGAATTCCCAGCATTGCCGGCAGAAGTAGTAGTCGATAGCGATGGTTGGGCGCTTGTCGATGAATTCGATGTAGTGTATAATCCACCGCCAGATTTGGCATTGCTTCCATTAGAATCTTGGGTATGCACGTTTGTTTGTTGATCGGCCAAATGTTTATCTTGCGGTAACGAATGCTGCGATCGTATCACAGGAGATGGAGCTGGCGTTCCGCTTTTTGTTTCCGTTTTTAAGGAAAGTATTTGCCTCTTGGACGGTGTTGCTAGATGTTGAGCAATGGAATTTAGACTTTGCTGCTGAATGTGAGAGAAATTGAAGAGCTGACGTTGAACATTTTGATTTTGACTTGAACTTTCAAGTGACAAATGCTGTGATGACTGTTGCAAACTATGTGAAGACGGTACCGGTGAACTTTGTTGCTGCAACTGCAGCTGCTGCTGCTGCTGCTGCTGTTGTTGTTGTTGTTGTTGTTGTTGTTGTTGTTGTTGTTGATGCAGCTGTGATACAGTTGAGTTCTGTTGATATTTATTTTGTTTACTTTGAGATCGAATTTGACTAATTGCTGTGCCATAGGCCGGTGGGGGTTTCTGATATTGTGGTGGAACAGTCGATTGATAAGCAAACAGCTGAAATACGGTATTAAGATTACAAGTTTATCAAGAATAATTTCAAATAAAAATACCTGTAAAGGCGGTGGGGGAGGTAATTCCGCTGGGAAAATGTGAGGCTGTTGCCTTTGATGGTGGTGCTGAGCAAGCGATTGTTGCTGCTGCTGCGGCTGCTGTTGTTGTTGTGGTTGCTGCTGCTGTTGTCGCTGTTGCTGCTGTTGCTGCTGCTGATGTTGTTCTTGCTGTTGTTGTTGTGGTTGTTGCGGTTGTGGTTGGTGCTGCTGTTCTTGTTGATGATGATGGCTAGGATACATCTGCGGCTGACGTTGACTGTTTGAAACAGAGTTTAATTGCATTGGCATCGGCAATTCACTGGGTGATTGTTGTTTTTGTTGGCTATGATATGGAACAGTCCCTGAGGATATTGACTCTGCACGTAAGATAGGTAGTTGCGTTGGGCTGTTTTGCGGTAAGCTGCCACGTGTATATTCCTGATATTGAACATGATGCTGAGAAGATACCAGCTGAGTGGGAGCATGTAAGTGACCAGTCGCACTACTTTGCCCGCTATTCTGCTGACTTGGCAATGGCGCGTGTTGATACCGTTGGCTACCAAAAATTGAAAAATCAGTCGGCACATTAGACAACACAGTTGTCGTTTGGGATTGATACACTTGATTGATATTTGTATTTGAAGATTGATTAAAAGTTTGCTTTATAAATTCGCCGCTTGCCTCACCAGGAGGCTCGGCTAATGGATTTTTAAGATCACTGCCAGAATCCGAATTAAATTTTATTGCCGTTTTGGAAGAAGTCAATGAGAAAGTAGAACATCCGTCTGTCGCATTACTTTCACCAAAGTTGATAGCGTTAGATAAAGTTGTGTGTGTGTGATTTGAACTTTGATTTGATAACGAACTAATACTGGCAGAGATACTGCAATTACTGCTCACGTCATGATCTTTAATCGGTGGAGAATGGTTGTTCGCAATTTCGGCAGAGTTTCTCTCTTTCTCTCTTATATTCTTTGTTTCTTCCATTAACTGAGTAGTCAGCAAACGATTTTCATTTCCAGATATTGTCATTTCGACCAGAGCCTTAATTACATGCTCTTTGGGATGTGTTTCCAAATGATCACATAGATTCATACCTGCGTGCAGGTAAAGCGTGCAAACGGGGCACTGTATATTCTTCACCATTATGATGCCTTCTTTCTTATCCTTATTTGTAATAGAAGTATTGACGGCTTTTATTACTACACAAAAATGTTGAATTATTTCTTTCCTTTCTTTAAATTCTTGCTTTTTTCATATCCAATATGAGTTTTTATCATAAATTTATGTTATTGTTATATATAGAAGCCATTGTAACCGCAAAGTGTAACCAATCTAAAATAAAACGAAAAATGTATGAGATTCATGTGCAATTTCCTCCCTCTTTTAGATACATTTCAATAAAATAATTATAAACACTTTCAAAAGCTTTATTTACAAAAAAATTGCAAAAGTAAAGCAATTATTTCTCATCATTTCCTAGAATCTATAAAACATTTATTTTATTTTTGTGAATAAAAGAGAGTCGTTCTGCATTCGCTTGCTGCGCACTCAATCACTGAAGTACACCGATCAATAATAACCAAAGAAAGGAAAATAGCTTTGAGACAAACACCAAATGTTACTAAAGAGGCAAGTACATGCACATTTGCCAAATTTTTTCGACAACCTATGGGTATTCCTACCCATGGTAGGTATGAGACCTTCTTCTCCTCGCAAGGCGTACTAGCCATCGACATCGACAAGCAGTCATATGAACATACAATGTCTAGGGTATGGATTTATATACCTAATGCAAGAACGTTTGTTTGCCGCTGGCGTTGCAATTGCTTTGGCGTGTCTTTTGCGACCACTTGACTTGACATAGTCGAATTAGTTGTTTGCGATCAGAGCAGATATATCTTCACTTTGATGTACTAGTTTTTGAATTCATTTAAATCAACCCATTGCTTTTTTCCAAAAACTGATTTCGACCAGCGATCTTCCTAACTATTGATATAGATGGAAATTTTCTAAAAGAATTGGTTTTTTGATTTTTGGACCACTTCCCAAACAATGCTTGCCTACTATAACCGATTCCCATTTTTTAAGTTCTTTTTCTACCTTCCGATTTTAATGTGTTCGAAGAAAAGAGGTCAAGAGCTAGTTATCTCCTATAATGCCAAATCATATTTCTAAGTGTATACACATCTGCAGAAAACATGATAAAAGGAATATCTAAATTCCAGTCGAATGTTAAAAACTATATCAAGTAGCACATACATCAGCATATGCATAAGATTATTTATTGAAAGTATGCCAATTATTAGCGAGCTCACCTGATGATATGAAAATTTTCAATACTTGAGAGTAGAAATGCGTAGTGTATTAAAAAAAGAGAAGCTTGCTTAGATCACTGCAATGATTTTTCTACTATTTACTATTAAATAGTTGCCTGTATCAATTCTACGGCACGCATACATCATATGTATACATATGCTTTAATATAACAGATGAAATAAAAAAAAGAAAAAAATCATCAGATATTCAAGCAATGGTTTACGAAGACCGCACGAGTGTGGCTCTTTCAAATGGAATCTTTGCAAGCATTTTTATAGTTTGCGTATATATTATTTTTTCTATTCGTATCTATTTTCTTTACTCTTATATTCCCTAGAAAAATGCAAGAGCAATGTAAAGCAATTTCTCATAAGCTACATTTGTATTTATGCCTATAAAATGCAAAATGAATGAAAAGTAATTGCAATTGCAGCCATATAAGCCTTGAATATAAAAATACAATGAAAAAAGTTAATTCTTATAGATACGAATATTATAGGACAATAGGGAGAGATAAAATTACTGTCTCTCAAGTTCGGATTGCTAGGATCTGTTCCCAACAATTAAGCTCTCATGATTTTAATTCATCACGCGTTTTGTTGCATTAATTAGCTATGATCATCTTCTCTATCCAGCCATTCATACATTTTCTTTCAACTTATCAACTGCATTATACTTGCATTTACTCAAAAATTGTAGGTTGGCGAGAGCCCTTTTCTTCTTCGTCTGTTGTCTTAAATCGTTTATCAACTTTTCGCTTCACATTGATTTTGCCTTGTATAACATGCAAACTTCACCGACCTCTTTGTTGTCTTGCATTGCATTTATTTCATCAAAATCCATATTTATATATTTTCGACCCTGAAATACGTATAATTTGAGTAAAATGTATTTAGGTGGCCCTTATATTAATTTTTTGTTTTTTTGTTTTTTTTTTTTTTTTAAATACTTCTCATCATTCACGTATGATGCGTGCATATTGCTGTTTCACAATAGGCATGTTTGCAGTCAATCAATGCCCCTATTGGAACATAATGTGTTCATTTCAACCATTTTGTCTTCCTTAAACTGGAATCCAAAATAGCTGCTATTGCTTATGCAGTGCTTTATAACAGAATTTCAGACAATTTTTGTACTTGTACTCGTTTAATGACACAGTATTACACTCTACGGCAAAACCAACGCAACTTTTAATGGTGGTCTTTAACGCTCCAGCTATATGGAGCAGCATCTTCTTTTACTGTACATTTACAGAAAAAATTATCATCTTCTTTGAAACTATATTGATACTGTATTTACATGCAATTCGGGTTTTTCTAAAAATTACTTTCTTCAGCTAATCAATGATGACAATCAAGTGCGTAGAGTGAAACTAAGAAATTCAAATTCCATCCTGAAATAGAACAAATGAACTTCAAATATAATGGGCGATGTTCCGTTAAGTAATATTAGGGTGAAAATATATCTAATGAAATATTCAAAAAAAAAAAAAAGAAGAAAAAAGAAAAAAACACAGTCGGCAGTGGGCCTATGCATAGTCACTATAATTTCCTTTTATTGTTTTCACGAGTTATGTACGAAGTGCATTTTTTTTTTTGCTTTTTCCTTTTGGGAAATTATATCAAAAGGGAAAACTATTGTTTCCATTTAAAATTGTAATTGTTTTGTTAAGAACTGTATATTTTTTACGGATTTTATTTCACTTTTTTTTCACGTTTGCTCCCCTTTGTATGCTCCTTCGCACATATGAATGCTTATGTGTTTCTCAACCTACCTACATCCATGCATATTTTTCTACATAAAACAACAACATCAACAAGATATCCACTTCTGTGTGCGAGACAATACGAGGCCACACAAAAGATTTTTCACTTGTTTCTTAATCACTTTAATTTCACAAAGAGCATATTAATTTTATATGGAAATTATTTACTGCAACATTGTGCTTATTTTCGATCCATTCATTTAAATTTTTTACACCATCTTAATGATAAAATATTAATTTGAAAATTTCACTCTACAAAATTGAAAAAATTACGACAATGAATTCGTCTGCATATAATAGAATAAACATGTTTTCGATTTGTAATAGATGAGAAGAATTCTGTATAACAGACACTTTTTTTACGATAACAGGGTTACATTTGACTACAAGTAACGCTGCATTGTCACATATTTTTCATAATTACTAAAAATTGTTGGAATTCATGGAATTAAGTATTTGATACGATTTCTCGGTAAAATATGATTGAAGATTGCAAGTAATTATAATTATTTTTCATTCATTATTTTTATAATGAGCTGAGCTATTGAAAAAGTCATCGTTGTGCGAGATCATTAAATTTATCTAGCAATCTACAGCGTACCCTCTAATGACATATCAAAATATTTAGTCTAAAAAATATGCAGACAAATGAATATGCGTAGATAAAGCAAATTTCAACAGCTGGCAACACTAATATTTAGGGAATTTCACTTACGTGCGATTGGTTGCATCGAAAAATTTCATTTATAATATTTTTGTGTTCTTTTATTGAAATCTTGTGCGAAAAGTACAGAAAATCATAAAAAATGGCTGAGAAAAATGCTGATCAAAGCATTATGGACAAATCTATGAGGTCCGTATTCGGTAAGTATTGGAATCAATCAATATTAAGTAGATTTTTAAAAGTTAACAAATATATGTACATGTAGTGGGAAATATTCCATACGAAGCCACCGAAGAAAAGCTTAAGGAAATATTTAGTGAAGTGGGACCGGTAGTATCGCTAAAGTAAGTCTATAATATTATTGAAAGGAATAGTGAATAATTTGGTTGTTTCTGAAGATTGGTGTTCGATCGCGAAAGCGGAAAACCTAAGGGATTTGGTTTTTGTGAATATAAGGATCAAGAAACCGCTTTAAGCGCAATGCGTAATTTGAATGGTTATGAAATAGGTGGACGTACTCTACGTGTCGATAACGCTTGTACCGAAAAATCGCGAATGGAAATGCAGCAATTGCTTCAAGGTCCTCAGGTCGAAAATCCGTACGGAGAACACTGCGATCCCGACCAAGCTCCGGAAATTATAACAAAAACAGTCGCCTCCTTGCCACCAGAACAAATGTATGAATTGATGAAACAGATGAAGCTATGCATTCAAAATAACCCATCGGAAGCGCGACAAATGTTAATGTTGAATCCCCAACTGGCATATGCTTTGTTACAAGCAATGGTAGTTATGCGTATCGTGGACCCACCAACGGCTTTGGTAAGATAGAATGCAATACAAGAAATGAGAGCAAGTTTTAAAATTCCTTGCATTTAGGGAATGTTGTTTAAAGCCAATCAAATGCCACCAGTTCTCGGAGGAATTGGACCAAATATTATACAGCCACCGCCTGTAAGTCAAACTACACCAGTTATGGGTCCGACACCAATGCCTGTACCAGGGCCTAATTTTAATCCAATGCAAGGTAATGATATTGATTTAAGGGCCATGTCTGGCGCAAACATGGGTGCCGCAACTTCCATAGATCCCAGGTTGGCTCGTAATATGGATCAAGATATGCGCTCCATGCCAAACCCTGTACCTCCTCCACTTATGGATCCACGAGCACAACGTCAAATGCCTCCGCAGCAAGTGAACCTAGCCGTTCCATTTCCCGTTGATCCGCGTCAAAGACAAATGGATCCTCGCCTACGCAATTCTGGCCCTAATCCTGGACCCGGAGCCGCAACAGTCGCTGGACTTGCGCAGAGCCAACAAACTGCGCAGCAACAATTGCAGAATCGCTTGGCTTCCAATTGTGGGCTTCCCAACGATGCCTCCGACCAAGAAAAAGCCGCTTTAATTATGCAAGTGCTTCAACTAACTGATGAACAAATCGCTCAACTTCCCCCAGAACAGCGAGCAAGCATCTTAGTGCTTAAAGAGCAAATTGCTAAAAGCACCCAGCGTTAAAATCCCTGTCTACCGTAAATTCGAACTGACATATATGTTTCATTTATTAAAACGTGTGTAAATGTTTATTAGAAAATACTAAACTGACGGCACTAAAGCTTGATATAATTTTTGAACAGCTGTATTAACTATTTGCCGCAAAAGTTCGTCATCGTTTGTTGTAACCGCCTAAAATGTGAATTAGAATTATTTCAAGATAATAAGAGAGAACGAATGAATTAACTCACCAAAGTTTCCAAATTAACTTCAACCCGTTTTCCGGCAACGGTTACCGGCAAAACGTTGCCTTTAAACATTTTGGGAACTGAACTCTCACCGAATGTGTCTTGAAGCGTTTCTAGGAGACATTCTTTAAAATGAGTGCGATCTGACTTTGGTTGGGTGTTGGTGCCTTTTATATTCGTTCCACCCAATTCGTTTTGCATTACGCATGAAAGTACCGTATCGGCGTACATGTCATTCACTGGCGTTGCCTGCCACTCCATAACAATTATTTTACCCTCAACAATTAGATCTATGCAAGCAAATGCTCGCAACTTTTTATTTTCTTCCAATATTTCAACTGTGCCAGCGCCACCAATACGATCCAACAGCAATTTTAACGTTACTATCGAACTATTCCAAGGTATCGATTGTCGTTGCGTAACCACTGACATGCTCATGTCGGTATATTCTGAAATAGCCAAAAAAAAAAAAAAAAATCATCATCCGGCGGTTTAGCGGAAATCGTTTGCTCACTTGACAAATCCGATGCCGCTAATAAATGGTATTTAAAGTCTCTTTTCACCAATACTCCTGATAGTTTATTACCAATTTCAGGCTTTGTAGCAGCTAGGGAACCCATCACTTTTGCAGTCTTTTCTCCCCGGAAATACAATTCCACGGAATGCGTGTTCCGAGGATTATAGAATTTGATATCAGTATTAGGATCAGCCTCATATTCCCGTTGTAAAGCCATTTTCAAGCGTGACATTTCGTTCTGTTCACCATGTACCAGAATCTGCAATGATTCGCATTAATTGGTTTGCACATTTATTATTCTCAATGGATGCATGAACAGAACTTACCACATGCTGCGGTTTTAAAAGCCGTATAAATTCGCTGGTTTGCTGATAGTCAGTGTGTGCCGAAAATGATATATAATCAACAGACATGTTTAAAGGCAATTTTTGCCCGGATAGTGTAGTTATCTCTTCGGGTTCGGAGAGTATGGTCTTGGCTAAAGTGCCCTCGACACAGTAGCCCGCGATAATTACTCCATTTTTAGGATCAGTACACCAGTTTTCGAAGAGCTCTCTGGAAAGACCGCTTTGCATCATACCGGGCGAAGCCATAACCACGCAAGGACCAATGTCATCGAAATGATCTATGCCTTTTAAATTTGAAATGTGTCGAAAAACAAAAGGGTTATTGACTGCTATTTGCCGTCTAATCTTATCATTCATAGCATTGATATAAGTTTGGTAAACAGCCATGCACTTCTTCGCCAACGATGAAGCGTAATAAATGGGTATATCATGTAAATCGGGATTTTGTGACCAATATTCATCTAAAATTAGCAATAGCTCTTGGGCTCTTCCCAACGCGAACACAGGAATCAAACATCGTCCACCTTGAGTTACTATTTTTTGTACCAAAGATGTAAAGCGGTTTTCACGGTCTTCGCGTTTCTCATGAATATGTGTTCCATAAGTGGTTTCCGTAATTAAAACATTTGGCTTCATTGTAGGTATTTCTGCTGCCATTAAATGACGATCCTCTTGTCGAGAAAAATCGCCTGTATACAAAATTTTTACTCCCGCAATCTCTATCATAAACATAGCCGCCCCGAGCACGTGGCCAGCATTATAGGCACAAAATCGTACGCCCATTACATCGCGCTCTTCATGAAAATTAATTGTCTCTATCTTTTCCATAGATGCTTCCAAATCGGCTTCTGTATATAACATCTGCTCGGTAGATATATTACTTATTTTAATATAGTCAGATAACATCCATCTGTATATCGCTTTGGTCGCATGGGTCATGAAACATCGACCACGAAAACTAGTTTTCATAAGAAACCACGGCAACGCACCACAATGATCCAAATGAAAGCTATATACGAACCAATCTGATTTAGTTACAAAAAATTAATATCTTAAAGAAACTCACTGCGATATAAAAAGAAAATCAACTTCATCAGCTTCTACTAGGTCTACATAGGGCAAGGCATCCATACCCGATAAACCAGGATGTATGCCGCAATCAAGCTATGATCGATTGAAGAATAACGATAATCTATTGGACACCAATTGCGGCAACGTTATCGAAAGGTATGTCATGACTTACCATAATCTTTTTTCCCTTAAATTCTAACATAATACAAGATCGCCCGACTTCTTGACCGGCACCTCTGTAAATACATAAATCCCCGTATAGTGCCTTTATAACATGTTTTTGCAGTAATTATGATACTCACAGAGGTTTGATGAGCAGTAAATCACTTTCCTCAGCCGGAACATTACTTTCCGGTTTTTGTGACATTTTATTTAAAACTATTTATTGTATTTATATATATAATTGTACAAGATAATACGAATTTTAAAACCTATGAAATTAGAATATAACTTTGAAGGGTTGCCAAGTTCTTAAATAATCGCGTTTTCTTTTCAAAATAAAATAGCGATTACATAGGCATAATCATGATATATTGATCATTTATATACCTAGCTAAAAAAATCTCGTCAAGCTTTTTTCCATTAGTTTATTATGCCAACCTTCTCGAATATATAAATACCTTATCTAACACAGCGAATTTATTTTACGTGCCACGTTCTACCATCGTCAACTTAAAAACCCCTTAAAATGGCTCTAAGTTTGCTCTCAATCAAAACAATTCTAGAAGTTAGCTATTTATTTGTTTAGGAGAAAATACTTCTCTCTTTGTTATTATGATTTCCTACGACTATGTTGTTTTTTGAGCGCTGATATATATTAAGCTTGTGAACCTATGTTTCGCGCACTTTAAAACATTCACATGGCAAATATTATACGGATTGAAAGAAATTAAATTTCAATTTTTTTCTAAAAAGGTAAGCGGTACGATCGTCCTAAATAGAAAAATGTGAAATTTTCGAAGCGAAGTAAATATGTATATATATTCTTCTACCTTATTTAGCATTGTTCTACATACTAATTCCATCTCTGTTCTGCATATATGTTCCGTACAAAAGTTGTCTTTGTTTACAAATATCTTGTGTTTACATTATTAGATGCTACTATTGTTTTGTATAATAATTCGGTCTCTGTTCTGCATCCATGTTCTATATGTAAGTTCTATTAGAGGTTTTGTACAAAAGTTCTCAAAAGTTTTGTATAATAATTCCGTCCCTGTTCTGCATACATATTCTATGTACAAGTTCTATTATAGCTTTTGTACAAAAGTTGTCTTTGTTTACAAATATCTTGTGTTTACATTATTAGATGCTAGTATTGTTTTGTATAATAATTCCGTCTCTGTTCTGCATACATGTTTTATATGCAAGTTCTATTACAGCTTTTGTACAAAAGTTCTCAAAAGTTTTGTATAATAATTCCGTCTCTGTTCTGCATACATATTCTATATGCAAGTTCTATTACAGCTTTTGTACAAAAGTTCTCAAAAGTTTTGTATAATAATTCCGTCTCTGTTCTGCATACATATTCTATATGCAAGTTCTATTACAGCTTTTGTACAAAAGTTTTCTTTG
>KK502719.1:93473-103623 GCA_000688735.1 Glossina austeni | reverse complement strand
ATTTTTTTTTTTATTTTTTTTTTTATTTTTTTTTTTATTTTTTTGTGATTGTAATATTTCTTTATGTAATAAAAATATAAGTAAATATATCTAGTAAAATATAAACTTAAATTTAAAAACAAAATGAATTAAGATGTGTTTTCTTTCTGTTTTCTATACATGGTTACAAGTTCATATGTTTGACATAATCGTAGTAAAGATTGAATTTGGAAAGTGTCTTCGTTAAATGCGAAGTATGCAAAACCGAATAATATTGAATCGTTCTCAAGTCGTGTTAAAAAAGTATATTGATGGATTCTAATGAGACCAATCGCACTGCTTATATTCCAGTTTAAAAAACAAGGTCTAGGTGTTTGCATGATGCCACGTCAGAAATTGTCGACCAGTGCATCGTTCTTCAACATCGTACAATTGACGAAGTAGCGATATCTACAATAGAGTTAAGAAAATAAAAATTCAGCAAAACAAAGTAAAGCATAAATTTTATATCAAACCATTTTTCTGAGACAGTTATACGGAATCAAGATGGTATTCGCGCTTCCTATCATTAATGGAAGGTTCGACAAGGCGCGGTTTTCAACATATGCTAACAGTGGCGTCTGTCGTTCCTTCCAAGCGTAGACCTTGATCGGCTTGTATTCAAGATGAGTATACAGTTTAAAAAAAATCTTCTTCTTATTATGTTCTTATATAACTCGCTACGAGTATGTGACGGACCCTAGTCACAAACCCTAGTCTAGTTTGCATCCGATTTCCTTAAGCGTCAGACTAGCTCGTTTAATTGTCTTTTTTACTCTTAGATGTGTCGAAATTTTGTATAGAAATTCAGACTCACATTACGGTCTTAGTTAATAAATGGTAGACTTCTCAAAGCGAGGCATCATGTAAGCCTTTTTCTTAATTTCTACTGCATAGAGAGTTATATTGACATTCGGCTTAGTCTCGACCACTTTGTCTTTACGCACAAATAAAATATTGCGATTTTTTTTTTTGAAGATAAAGAAGAGCATAAGATGTCTGCCTTTGGTTATATCAGGTTAATGATCGCCATCTCTCTTGGATGTACATGCAAAATATTGATTAATGATTGAACCGATCTTTGAATTGATCAAGAGTATATGTAAATTTATTTATTCTTATTTAAGGGATTTCTGAATAATTGCGGATTCGACGACAAGTCTAGGAGATTTTAAGTTTTGAAGGCAGATTAACGCACAACGAGCTAAATGTTTTTAGTATACGTATATACGTATGTCATTTTATTTTGTAAATAGTCACCTTAAGATTTACACATATATTTACATTTAATTTTTTTTTTTTTTTTTTTGCTTTCCTTATAGCCATAAAGTCATATAGTATTAAAGCCAGGTTATAAATGGTTTCGTTCATTACATTGATCCGTCTTAGTATTATTATTATAAAATAACTAACTGCACGCTTATCATACATAGTCCAATACTTGTTTTTTTTTTTTTTTGTTTTGTCTTTTTTTTACTTAAACGTAAACATATGCAGTAGTACGTAAGAGAAATATTCTCTACTCTCGGTTTTATTGATTTCAACTTAAATGCAAATTATTGTATATAAGTAAATATCAGCGATAGAGTAGGTATGGGGATGTGAATGTTTTTTTACACTAATTAATTAATCAATAATTACTTTATATATATATATATATATATATATATGTGTGTGTGTGTGTGTATAGCAATTGTAATCATTATTACTACTAAACTTAAGAGAAAAAAAAAGTCAGGCTACGCGTTTTAATAAAAAGTTATGATATTATATATCCCTGTGCTAGAAGGTCGTCATGAGAATGAATTCATGACACTTTTGTATGAAAGTTAACATTTGGTATCGTTGCTATCGTTCGTTGTTGAATCAGCGGTACTAGTGGTGGTGGTGGTGGTGGTGGTGATGGTGTCGTTGATGTTCGTGCTAGTTTTTATTACATTTGTTTTACTTTGACTTAGATTTGTATTCTCAGTCTTCTCAGTCTCGTCCGGGTTGCGAGTTTCTAATGTCTCTTCATTAGAGGCATTTGTTAACGCGTCATTGCCTATTACCGATAATGTTGGCGGCGTTGGTATCCGTGCCATTCCGTTACCATTGTTAACAACAATTGATGTTTTTTTTACAGATTGTTGTTTGGTTTTATGCTTACCGTTCGACTTTTTATTTGGAATTTGCGTCTTACCGTCCGGCGAAACACTGATTTCCGTTAGGTCCGTTAAGGAATCCTTGCAACAAACCTTATCAACACAATCCGGATTCGTACAATGCATTAGGCATTCCGTTGAAGAGGACGGCGTCTTGCCAGTCGAAAATTCCGGTTGTATCGTAACGTGTGCTATCCTGTATTCATGAAAGTGTGCGCTTACGTCATCGATGGTTTTATTATAAAGTTTTGAATTTTGGAAGACAATATGAACGGTGGCTATATACTTATGCGAAGATAATTGCCAGATATGTAAATCGTGGTAGCTAACTATTTGCGGAAATTTCGATATTAGCGATCGTTCGAAATTATCCATATCTATAGTATCGGGTATGGTCTGCAATAAAATTAAGCAGGCTTTCTTCACTGAAGAAGACGAAGAAGACGAAGAAGAAGAAAGATTTATTAAATAAAAAGCAAGAAGAAGAAAGACTACACAACTTACTGTAGGGATAACTGAGTGCCACAACTAAAACACATGAGAATATTGACAAGACCGGATCTATAAATTTCGCTGTATGCTCCTTATCGGCTGCAAAATGCACAATTATACCGCAAACAATCACGAAGATCGTGCTGGACACATCTCTCAATAGTTCAGCCGCTCCCTGCCTTTTGTTGTTGTTATTGTAAACATCTTGAAATTCTTTTTTCAGTTCGTGCTTCAGTTGCGGTGTTTCACTGACGCTATTCTCTTTGCTCCGATTGATTTTGTAGGTATTCGATTCTTGTATTACCGCCCCAGTCGGTGTGATATGCAGATAATTGCCCTGATGCAGGGTATACCCGCCGATAGTTAGATAAGTAAATCCATTCAATAATAGTCCCACTAAGCCTAAAATCGTTACCAGCATTGGTAGATGCATGGAATCTTGGTGTTCGATATGAACCAATGTCTGCAGCCCTTCGACTAACAGCGAAAACGACAACGAAATCAATGTAATGCAGACGATAAGCATCGTCAGGATTTCGATGCGCGCCCAGCCAAATGTATTCCGTATCTTTATTTCACGCCTTTTACTTGCGATCGTCAACTTAGCTTCCTCTTCTTGTTCGGTAGTTTGTTGCAGTATTGTTGCTGCTTTCTTAGCATTAACATTTTCATCGCTTTGTATTGCGTCAGACTTGTTTCTCGTAATATCTGTAACGTTGGCTTTTTGGCATTCATTACTAAAATAATCCTTTTCCCCGGCGCTGTTGTATAAATTATGCTGCAAATAGAATTAAGAAAAATAGGCGGAACAAAAAAAGAATTGAATTTTATCTTATTTAACGGTTATCTTAACGGTTATCTTAAATGCTATTTCGTGTTTCAGTCACAGTCACAGTCAAATGCTTCTTCCATTCAAGTCCCCACAAAATGCGGTTAATGAGAAAATTAATAGTCCCCGTCAATGGCTGGGGTGTAACGAAAGCGATTAGTAGGGAGGGCAGTTATCTAGCTTTGATAATTCGTTTTTCTCGTTTTTATTCGAAAAACAAAAACAAGATTCACGATAAGATATTAAGTCTTGTAATAATTTGGATTAAAAAAAATTTCCATTTTTATGTTAACATTTGTTAGCCTTATTAGTTACACGCTGACTTGCATGTTAACTGTTTTTTACAAACAAAGTAAAAAAATTAATTCCAGTTCTGGCCGAAACTTTCATACTCTTCGCCTTTACTAGAATTTGTAAATTGTGTCTACACAGCGCGGAGCAAAATATTCAGATACTCACAGTTCGTCTCAGTGTACATTGTTGTCCACCTTTGTTGCATATGGCGAGTTGGTGCGGATGTAAAAAACAGCCAGAACAACTTAAGCTACACTCCTCACACTTTTTTTTACATCGATCGATCCAGAATCATTTTGTCATGTATGTATGTACGAGAATCATTTTTTGAATCGATTTACGGATGACTTACTGAGCCAATACAAGTTTGTCTGCTTATCTGTTCGTCCATGCAGTTTGTGCTTAACTTTTGAGATGTTTTGATAAAAATTACTACACTAACTGAGCCGTTTTACCCCAAGGATGAAAATGAATTCAATCGCATCATATTTGCGATCATTCCCCCCGACGGTACGACTGCAACGACTTCCTCGGAAAATAATGCTGAATAACAAAAAATTTGCCATTTTTAATACATCCCGACAAAATGGCGAAATAATTGTATTTCGACGCAAGATCGCTGAAAAATTTGAAATAGATGGACCAAATTTTGAAAGGGCGACGGGAGACCGTTCATATTGATTGTTACATACTCGCTGAAAAATTTGAAATGGATGGGCGAACGTATTGAAAGGGCGACGGGAGACCCCCCAATAAACGTTCACACAGAAAGTTGCATACTCGCTGAATAATTAGAAATGGATGGACAAGTTTTTGAAAGCGCGAGAGAGACCCCCTATAACCGTTCACACAGAAAGTTGCATACTCGTTGAAAAATTTGAATTAGATGGGCCAACTTTTTGAAAGGGCTATGGGAGACCGGTCTATAACCGTTCATATTGATTGTTACTTACTCGCTGAAAAATTTGAAATGGATGGGCGAACTTATTGAAAGGGCGACTGGAGACCGCTCTATAACCGTTCATATGGCAATTTTTGAAAGAGCGACGGGAGACCCCCTATAACCGTTCATATGAAAAGCTACATACTCGCTGAATAATTAGAAATGGATGGACAAGTTTTTGAAAGCGCGAGAGAGACCCCCCTATAACCGTTCATATGGCAACTTATATACTCGATGAAAAATTTGAATTGGTTGGGCCAATTTTTGAAAGAGCGACGGGAAACTCCCCTATAACCGTTCACACAGAAAGTTGCATACTCGTTGAAAAATTTGAATTGGTTGGGCCAATTTTTGAAAGGGCTATGGGAGACCGCTCTATAACCGTTCACACAGAAAGTTGCATACTCGCTGAAAAATTAGAAATGGATGGATAAGTTTTTGAAAGCGTGAGAGAGACCCCCCTATAACCGTTCATATGGCAATTTTTGAAAGAGCGACGGGAGACCCCCTATAACCGTTCACACAGAAAGTTGCATACTCGCTGAAAAATTTGAAATGGATGGGCCAACTTTTGAAAGGGCTATGGGAGACCGCTCTATACCCGTTCATATGAAAAGCTAGCTACTCATTGAAAACCTTGAATTGGTTGGACCAATTTTTGAAAGCGCGACGGGAGACCCCTCTTTAATCGTTCATATGAAAAATTACATACATGTAACAAAAGCTATCAAATGTTTAATTTTTTATGAGTAAAGTTTTGTACAAAGTTTGAACCATGTGAGCTATTTTTTGGGCACTCAACAACCCATACAAAGTCTCTCTTCAAAGGCATGGCTTTACATGGAAACAAAGTACAATTTTTGGTGTTTTAATGCTCAAAGCAATAAGGACTTGCTTTACAAGAAGTGCGGTTAATGGTCAGTCTTGCTGGAATACAATGCTTTTGTTTGTCGTTTTCTTATTGACGACCGCATTACAATGTTGAATGTTACATAGGATTATCTACGTTGATACTGAAGATTGTAAACTTTACATAGGAGTGTCTGTCTGTCTGTCATAGGAGTAAAGTAAACATTCTTTTACCGTTCCATTTATTGGTTGTTGTGGATGAATATATATGTTGCAAATGTGATGGGTGCAGTAAAACGATGTATTTCGAAAAAATTGCATTTCGTTTAAGATAACTGACAATAGACAATGGAATAGAAGAAACGCATAGCCATATGAAATGAGAAACTATATGAGTATCCAAGTCTTAATCAAAATCATATAATCACAATTTTTTCCCGTTATACACAAATTATTATTATTGCAAAAAACATCTATATGTTAATAGGAAGCTATGAGCACTTGGTAGGTGGATTATATGTAAGCGTCTAAATTTAAGCGTTAAATGTATACAATGCGCACTCACTTACCTTTATAGTAACAATACTGCCGGCCAATGCAAATATATTGCATAGCATATGATATGAGGCCATTAACAATGTTAACGCGTGTGTGATGTGGCTTAAAATTAATTGTACGCTAAAGTAACATATCGATAATATTAAAACGATATATAATGGAGCCGGTTGAAATCGATAAAATAATCTTTTTATAGGCATAATTCCTCGTAATGTACGTAAGTCGTTATGTGGCTTACGCGCTGTTATTGAAATCTTCTTGTGAAAAAGAGTGGATATATATATATATATATATGAATGATTCTTTATATACAAAATCGACTGAAATGACAGAGAACAAGTTTTGAAAATTAAAAAAAAAAAAAAACAATTCATAAATTAATTATATATAAAAATTAATTAATTATAATAGTTTAATGTGAAATTAAAGGAAGACAAGTAAAAAAGTTATATTCGGCGGGGGCCGAATCTCTCATACCCACCACTATGCTTTTCCGTTTCTATTCTCAAAGTTCTTTTATTTGATACCCATATCGTTGGTATTATTTAGAAAAAAATTAATCACGGTGTCTATCATATTCACTTCCAAATTAACCCATTTTTAGACATATGGAGGAGTGTACAAAATTGTTTTAGGCATTCTGTCTTGTTTGCCTTATGACAAATAAGCCTAAAATCTCAAGTAAGTGAAAAAAAAAAAAAATTTAATTACTTACAACCTTGTGTGGACCCGGCCGATTGATTCCTTATTTGGACCGAGAGAGTAAAGTCTCTCGTAAAATAAATGTGCAAATTATCAGCCTTCTTGCTTTTATAATTTCCGAGTAACGAGCAAAATTCCACAACTTTTTGTGTGAAAAAAAACTGAGTTGCGTTCCATTTACGTTTTACCGCGAGTTTCGCCTTCGAGCAATTCGGCCCATTTTCAGTACCAATCTGTGTGCAGAAACTTCGAATGTTTCTACCAAATTTGAAGTCGATATCTTCTTTGTTACATAAGGAGAGTGCCAAGAACACACACCACACCGACACACAGACAAACAAACGGACAGACATGGCGAAATCAACTGAGAATTTCAAGCTGATCAAGAATATATATACTTTATAGGGCATCTGAAGCCTCCTTTTGGATGTTACATACATTACGGAAAAAGAAATGATATGAGTTTACCCCCATCCTACAGTGGTGGGTATAAAAAAACAAAACAAATAAGGAAATTACATATATGCAAAAAAAAAATAAGCACAAAATAAATAAAATTTCGATATTCTATAACATTGGTTGGGCCATTGTCCTCTGGTTTATAAGTGACGACCAAAAAACCAAACTTTTTTTTGTCTAAAAAAACACAGGAGGTCTGTGGATCTATCCACTTGCGTGGAAGTACTTCCAATGTTACCGTGAAATTTTAAACCTATATCTTCATCTTTGCCTACCAAGAAAACGCCTTCCGCGGAAAGCACACAGACAGATAGGCAGGTAGCCACAAACGGACAGAGAGGCAGACATGCTTATATCAATTTAGTGTTTGATGCTGATCATGAATATATATATATATATATATATATATACATACATATACGCCATGGTGTCTTTTCGGCTTTCTTCTGTGCGTTCCAAACGTTTTGAAAAAATGAATATACCGGCAATTAAATAAATAAAAACCCACTACGTAAATGTCAAATGGCGATAATAATTCATTTTTTATATTCTAGTTTTCTGCACACGGTTTACTGTCGAAGATTTCATATCTTGTTGGCATAAAACATTTGTTTTTTTTATATGTAAACATAACTAAATGTAAAGAAAAATGACTTGAAATCATTTGTGAGCTCATTGTGGATCATTTGTAGCGTACTATGGGATGATATCTCATCTCTTACATAGATGGATATATATATATATCCATCTTATATATATATATATATATATACATCCATCTTATCGCTTTTTCGTATTGTAAGCTTTAGTTACCATTTAACCATTTAATCAAATCAACAAATCGTAAAGTGAAAGGTTAGGCTGAAATTGTTGTGTATATGGGATAAGTGCAGCGTTCTATTTTTTTTTTTTTTCTGTTTTTTGTCTGTTATTTTGATGTGCATTTAATTAGAACTATGCGCATATTGGCAGATAATTGCCATTAATTTCAGGTACAGACATAATTTGAACTTGACACAGTTACTTTAGATGGGAAGTGAATGAAGCAAAACGGACCTACATACGTACATTGATGTATTTGATATAATTGTCTATACTAGATGAAGAACTTAATTTCAAATGAATACTGAAGAGAAAAAGAATCAAAGCAATAATACTTTAAAGCTAATAAATGTAAACACAGACGCATACACCCTACCATACCCTACGCTAATGCATTGTAAAACTAAGCCACAATAATCGTATAAATCATTGCACATATAAGGCATTATGAAGATGCCATAATTAAAATGGTGTAGCACCCTACCATACTCGCTAATAGATTGTAAAGCTAAGCCACCATAATCGTATAAATCATAATGCATATAAAGCGTTATGAAGATGCCATAATTAAAACGGTTTACGTGCACATGTTCGCTTATGTAAACATACAGAATAATTTTATCAGTGTTATTAAGCAACTTGTTTACTTAGTAAATGTACGGTATTACAGTACTGTGAAGATATATATATATATATATATATATATATATATATACATATGTATGTATATATATGTATATATATATATATGTAAAGTATAAGAAAAGCAAAAAATGTTTCTTAAATTCTAAAAGAGGAAAAGAAAAAGCAAATCTTTTACAATCTGGGGTCTTAACGTCCCCTAAACGAGAAGACTATAACTTTCTATTTCGACCTAAGTTAAGCTCAAAAATTAGATAAGTTGACCCAATTACTAACAAACAAGTCATTTATAAGCAGAAGACGCTTCATTGAGACGCTTTCACTTAAGGCGCATGTTGCGGAAAATCGTACTTGTTACGTCATTTTATCGTCTTTGCATATTTATGGGCCCGTTCCCACTATTTTCAAAATTTAATGCCATAAAAAATCGATTAATCGTGTTTTAGTTTTTCTTTTTAATTAGATGAGAGTGAGAGCTCATGCAAAAGACTGCATCGATAGCTAATTAAAAGAAGAAAAGTGAAAGTGCAAACGGAAACAATTCTAGGTATTCTCAGTGAGGTGCTTGACAGAAGACAGAAGAAGATTTCCTTATTAACCGTTTGAGTACCAAGCAGCGCAATCGCGCTGTTCAGATTTTATGTCGAGAAAACCCATACAGTTTTGAGAAAAAAAATGGTTTTGACATAAAATCTAAATAACGCGATCGCTCTGCTTGGGATTCTTCGATAGGGTTTTTTCAAAACCGTCTGGGACTCAAACGGTTAAATAAGAATGAAAACATTATAGTGGGGCTAAGTCGACTATTAAAAACCCTGCACCATATTGTCTAATATATTTCTGATTTTTTTTCATAGAACTCAAAAATTACGCCCTGTTTTTATATGAACATACTGTTACGAAAATCCCAAATCCAGTTAATGCCCACTAATTGATTTTCGTAAGTAATAAATTTCGTAGTGCATATTCGCGGCGCGTCATACAGCTGCCGGCCGACGAAAAAGATTGGCAGGAAAACAGACAGAGAAAAACCCTGGTGCACATGCGCGGCGCGTCATACAGCTGCCCGCCGAGGAAAACGATTAGCAGAAAAGCTTAAAAAAAGATTAAAAATGAAGCCATGAAGTTAGGTGATCGTAACATGCTTGTAAAAATGTAGACTACTTGCGGAAGGCAGTTTTTTTTTTAGTCGGAAGAGAACATACATTAGAGTCGCACGAGGACATTTGAGACAGACAAGAATATTCGAGTAAAGAATAATAATAGTTGTGTTGAGCGGTCAAAAAGTATCGCTAAAAATAAATTGTAAATAATCCTAACCTTAAAGAATAGATTGTAAATAAAGAAACTTTCAGTTAAAAGAATTCTGAAGTGCATCTCTCTTTAAAATAATATCCA
>KK502719.1:46294-90139 GCA_000688735.1 Glossina austeni | reverse complement strand
ACCTAAAACGAAGCTTCAGAGACCCTATAATGCATAGATATTCTCTTGAGTCACGTCTGTCCGTCTATGAGGTTTGTGTTATTAGTAGTCTCCTAATTGCAAAAATGATTTATATTCACTTTGAATTTGGTAAAAGCATAGGAAGCATTGTTGCACGCAGGTTGGTACTGAAAACGGGCCAAATCGGGCAGAACAGAAACGCGCGGGGGAGCGTAAATTGAACGCAACGAACAGTTCTTCTTAATAAAAATTTGTGGGTTTTTGCTCATTACTCAGAAATTGTGAAAGTTAGAAGGCTGATAATTTCCGCATCTACTTTATGAAACTCTCTACCTTTTATGAGCAAAAATGGAAAAAATCGACCACGCCCATACAATGTTACAAGTAACTAAATTTTGTTTATTTTTTTTCACGTTTTTGAGATTTTATGCTTATTTATCATAAGGCAAACAAGACAGAATGTTCAAAAGTATTTTGGCCATTCCCCACATGAAGATATCTTATCTGCCTAAAAATGAGTTCATTCTGAAGTGAATATGGCCGCGATTGATTTTTTCTTAATAATACCAGCGATATGGGTATCAAATAAAAGAACTTGGAGAGTAGAATGCGAAAAGCTAAGTGTGTTAATTGTGAATTAATTACGGTAGATGTCACGCCTTAGTGGGCATATGTTTTCTTCGAAATACCACGGATTTATGTATCAACTGAGAGGAGTTGAAGAGCGGAAAGCGATAAAATGGATAAGTTATAATTTAGTTAAGGCGTACGTTTAATATATAAAGTCTTGGGGCGTTTAGAAAAAGCCGATTTCTTGGAGATTAAAATCTTAAGCGGACCAAGCGTTTATGTGATGGGTACGCGAGATTCGGCCCCGACCGAATATAACTTTTTTGGTTGTTTTTTTTTCAAAATAAGTATTTACACCTCATTTAACCGACCTGTTCCCCATATAATTGTTGTTGTGATTCGTGAAAACAACCAGCTATTACACTGTTTTCATTAACTTTTATTGGAAACATATGTTGAAAAGGCAAAAGTTTGCTTGATTATTAATATTAGAATTCGTTTAGAACAAAGAAAGCAATTATAAGACTAATAGGTAGAATGCGCACTAGCAATGGAGACTATCGTCCCTTTTTATACCCACCACTGTAAGATGAGTTATACTCATTTTGTTTTTGTCCACAATGTATGTTATGCCCAAGAGGAAGCTTCAGAGTCCCTAGAAAGTATATATATTTGGGATCAGTGCGAAATTCTGAGTTGATGTCTGTCCGTCTGTGTGTCTATGTGCTAGTTTCTCCTGGTCGCAAAAATGAAGATATCGCCTTCAAATTTGGTAGAATTCTTGTAATTGTTTCGGTCTTGATTGGGGACAGAAATGAAACCCGATTAACATGCGGGTAGGGTTTCGCATCAACGTTGCAACAACTTTACGGATAATGTAGAGATGCTAAAGATGTAGAACGATTGAAGTAATTAGATTAAAATTATTGGAAAAAGTAATGAATAAATTTTTCAACGGTTGAGAATATTCAATATATCCCAGTTCTTGCTTTACTTCTATCGTATTTTCATTTTATTTATTAATAAAAATAAACTTTAATAAATAAAACTTAGCAAGCGCACGTAAGCGCACATTTAAGCAAAAATAGAAAGAGCAAATATACGTAAGCGCACATTTAAGCAAAAATAAAAAGAGAGCAAAAATATGTAAGCGCACATTTAAGAAAATATACGTAAGCGCACATTTAAGCAAAAATAAAAAGACCAAAAATATGTAAGCGCACATTTAAGCAAAAATAAAAAGAGAGCAAAAATATGTAAGCACACATTTAAGCAAAAATACATCAACTCAAACGTTGGCTATATAAAATTATTGACTGAGAAGTAAGTACGAGTTTCTTGGCTGGCTTTTTAACTCAAATATTATTCCGATTGTTGGTAAACCAAAAAGAGTAAAATGATTTAATAAAATTACCTATTCATACGGTAACTGAATACCAATCAATAAGTAATACATCATTTGACCTTGCAAATTGTAAAATTCCAAAAATATATATAAACCTAATAAACTGTTTACAAAACTCAAGTTAAGCTGAAGCAACGAATATAAAAATGTAAATAAATGTGTTTTTTTTTTTTTTTTTGAAATTTTTTTTAAAGGCAAATAAAAGACCCTCATGCTAATGCACAATAATACAGGCCAGGGACCTTTTAGGCCATATGAAAAATTTAAGATGTGGGAAAAAATTCATTAGCGAAGAAAAAAAAATGAAAACGTGTTTTGAAAATTTTTGAGTCATGCTTTTTTAACAAATAAAATAAAATTTGTTTTTGTATGCAAGACAGAGCAAATCGGAGCTTTGATCGACAATCAAACAATGCAAGTCAAATATGTCACTCTAAAGCCACTCTTTTTTTATACCCCTTTACCATCTTATGAGCAATAATGTTGAATGGTGGAAAGAGCGACACTTTATATACATAAGGGGCGGAGATTGTTGATATAGTAACTTAAACTGACCAAAATATATATAAATAAATATTCTTTGTCAAATCTCGATGCCGTAAACGGAATATATTCAAATTCTTGAGCAGTGGACATAGGGACATCCAAGTAAGCAAAGAAAATATATTAAAACCAAATTTTGTCTTGGGCATGGTATGGCTTATTAAAAAAAATGCAACGTTAACTGAAGAATCAAAAATTTGCCAGTGGCATATGTGCCATAATGCTCGTAGTACTATTCTTCTAAAATGCTTTCAGAATAACAACGAATAGCTTATAAATTCATAACAACAAAGACGTTGTAAACATATTAAAAGCCGATTTAAATCAATTAAATTTAATTTGATAAATTACGTTTGCAACTATTTGTATTGTCGCTAATGTCTGTCCACAAGAACAGTATGAGCGCCATTTACCCCAACTCAACTCGCTAATCTAATATTTGATCTTTTAAATTAGATTTTTAGCCAACTTCTCAATGCGATTAACTTTCGATTACTTTTCTTTTTTTAAGTATATAATCTTTTTGTGCCTTCGAAGGCCGAAAGAAATGATAAGTAAATGATAAATTACTACGGAGCTATGAAATTTACTTCTACCCCATTCCCTACTTATAAAACTTCCGTCTGATCGCCAAAGTGCATGTTTCGCGTTCTACTCTCCAAGGTCTTTTATTTGATACCCATATCGTTGGTATTATTAAAAAAAATTAATCGAGGTGCCGACCATATTTACTTTAGAATGAACCCATTTTTCGGCAGATAAGATATATAAATACTTTTGAACACTTTGTCGTGCTTGCCTTGTGATAAGTAAGCATAAAACCTCAAAAAGGTGAAAAAAAAAATAAACAAAAGTTAGTCGCTTCTAACTTTGTGTGGGCGTGGTCGATTTTCTTCACTTTTGCAGGTAAAGGGTAGAGTGTTTCGTAAGGTAAATGTGGAGATTGTCAGTCTTCTAACTTTTACAATTTCTGAGCAACGAGTAAAAACCCACGAATTTTTGTCAAGAAAAACGGTTCGTTGCATTCAGTTTAGGCTACCCTGCGGGCTTCTGCTCTGACCAAGTTGGCCCATTTTCAATACCAACCTGCGTACAAAAACTTCCAATGCTTCTACCAAATTTGAAGTCGATATCTTCATTTTCGCGATCAGGAAAGTTCCAATAAGAAACTCCACACAGACGGACAGACTTGGCTTAATCAATTCAAAATTTCACGCTGATCAAGAATATATATACTCTATAGTGCAGTTTCCTTTTAGGTGTTGTATACATTACGAAAAAAAAAAACGAAGTAAATATAAAGCCGTCTTACAGTGGTGGGTATAATAATAGTTTGTTGGATTTAAAAATAAAAAACTTAATATACCCCTTTTGGACGAATCAGGGATGCAGAGTAAATTGATTATCGACATTATTCTATCAAAGATTTTTAATGATCCTAATAAGCATTTGTACCGCTACTAGCTGTAAATTACTCTTATCAAGATTTTGAAATCAATTACGAGGCCGGATCATGTTCAATTCTATGCAAGGGTCTGTTTGGGGTTCTGCGTCTCCAAAGGACGACGCAGTGAATGGCGTTTGAGCACGCAGGCAAGCTTGTGGGAAAATAGGCTGCAATAGATTGACGTGCTTGTGCGGAGTGCGATCCTAACAATTCCTCAATTTTAACGATCCTAATAAGCATTTGTACCGCTACTAGCTGTAAATTACTCTTAGCAAGATTTTGAAATCAATTACGAGACCGGATCATATTCAATTCTATGCAAGGGTCTGTTTGGAGTTCTGCGTCTCCAAAGGACGCTACAATGGACGGCGTTTGAGCATGCAGACAAGCCTGTGCGAAAATAGGCTGCAATAGATTGACGTGCTTGTGTCGAGTGCCTCTCTCATCTTCCCTGGATGCCTTACAAACGAAACAATATGCTTCGATAATGTTTCGATGATGAATACAAGGAATATTTTACGTAGAACAAAGGCAGAGAAGACGTAACTAATTAAAATTTCAATATTCTCTATTAAGTTAACTGTTTGGTTTGTTAGTTAAATGCAAATTTTTTTTTTTTTGTTTTTGTTTTATTAACAAAACACACAGTAATAATAAACATTTGCTGGCGATAAAAAAATCTGTAGTTTTTTTTTTATTACCAGCAAATGTTTATAATTTATTAAAATTAACAAGAGATTTCAATTGTTTTATGTTTATGACCGAGATACCTAGGCGCACGTTTAGTTTACCAACCGCAAGGTATCAGCTAACTTTAGTTTATCTTCAATTCTCTACCAGCCTTCTACAAGGCGAAGTATGCAGTAATTGTATGAAAACGTACGTAGAAGTTTACTCTTGACAAGCAGAAAAATTTGAAGTTCAATTATGTATGTCAGGTGTGCTCGTTAGATATTCTATCAACCATAAGATAGCATACAGTTGTTGAATGTATTCAGATATTAATCTTGTCGGGCCCTTTGTTTGGTATCTGCGTCTGCAAACTCAAAAAGGCAATCAATTTAACCCAATTAGTTTTGAAGGATTTTTCAGATCGAATCTGACAAAGGGCATAATTGAACATAATATTGTCGAAGCTCACTACTTGACCATCCGTTTAATTTTGGGTGTAAATAATGGGCATTTTCTTCAAGAGAGACGCGCACAATTAATTAATGAATCTGCACACATTTTGAATACTTGTGACCGAACGTAAATGAAAAGCGATTCAGAATCTAAACGAATGACGTAATAGCTGCTTGCATTAATTTTCACCTGCCACCTCTGTAGGTAAAAATGATGATGAAGTAATGGAACGCAACACATATGCACATATAAGGGTCAAATTTGATGACTTCGACTTTTCTCTCCATTTAGCATTATTGAGTTATTCAGTGTGTGCAGGCGCTAGTCGTGGAATACTCAAAATTGCGTTTACGACATTCATTACTTTTTGTTTGCTTTCATTGCTAGCCAAGCAAAAAAAAAAAGAAAAGGCGATGAAAAGTGAATCTATTACGACAATCCCAAGAGTAAAAAGTCATGCCTTAACCCAAGAAACGCATACACATTGACACCGAAGCGGAATATTCATGGCTATAAAGTTGTGCTCTGAAGCAAGTTGTAGTGTCTTATGAGCTGCTGAAACCGAGCAAAACTGTTACTGCAGATATATATCGACGTCAGTTAAACAAATTGACCGACGTACTATTGCAAAAAAGACCAACAATAGCGGTTCACAAACACAAACACAAACACGACGTTGAGCCACATCTTCAAAGAGTTGTCAAGGGTTTTCACTGTTGCAGTTCAATTAGGAAGTTCTGCTGCATTTAGGGTACTCCCAACATATGGTGCCTTTTGATTACCACTTGTTCAGATCGATGCAGCATGGCTTGACTGACACACGGCTCTTCAAAGTTGAAAAAGTACGAAAATGGGTCGATGATTGGATCGCTCCCAAACCTATATAAGTTCTTTGGACGCGGTATCGGGCAACTATTTTTCAAACCTCACCCGTATAACAATACAACTTAGAAAAGTATGTGCTTACAGAGCAATAATTTCTTCTTCTTTCGTTTGACATATAAATTAAATTTGGAAGATATTAATGTATTTTTGGGAACAAATTGCATGTGAGGACTCCCATAACAAATAAGTCTTTACAACTAAACTACGAATAATTTTTGATATTTTATGACAAGACCAGTTAAGGAATATTATGTTTTTGACAAGAAAGGTCAATTGCATGATGTTTCGCCCACAGTCACAACAAAGCCATTTTTATATGGCTAAAATTCTTAATTTTTTTAATCCTACACCACTTGCGGTACAGAGTATATTAAGTTAGTACAGTCGTATGTAACACGCAGAAGGGCTTAAGATAGATTCACTTTTTATCAAACTCGTCGATTTATAATCTGAACTGCTCTAAGCCTGTCTGTCCGCCTGTCCATATGTCCATGTAAATTTGTGTTCAAGCGACAGGCCGCAATTTTTTAAATATTATTATTATGAAATATTGCACGGTGTCGCATTTTGACCTAAGTACGAATGCTATTGAAAATAGTTCGCATCGAGTCACTTTTTCGGCCATTTTGCATACAACGACCTATTCTGACAAGTCGTTATATGGAAAAAAAATTGCAATTTTCAAAATTTCTCAGCAAAAGTTGCCAAGTAGTGGTATTTAGTCCTGCTAAAGTGGTATAAAAGACTTTAGAACGGCTGGAGCAAGTTTTGAACCCCCACAAGTTTAAGTTTTAATATGTGGTTATGATAATTGACCCATAATAGTAATTTCATAGAAAAACTAACTCTACAAAATTTGGACCATGTACCCCTTTTTTTTTGCATCGTGCCCTATGTAACGATTAAACTTGTACTACATTTACTGTATGAAACAATGGAAAATAAATCTTGCATATGTGTAAAGTAAAAAAAATATAATCGATGTCCTACCTAGGGTTAGTTTCAGAAACAATGAATTATAAATAACGCGATCGATCAAAAGCATTAATGAAAAATTTCTGAAAGCGCTTAACAACAAATCTAATCTCTTTTTGGTTTTTGCTATTAATAAACGAACTTAAGCTGACTTTATGCCTAATAAGAAAAAGTTAAAAGCAAATATCAAAGCAATCCGACAACAAACTAAATATTCACCCGAGGTTTCTTTAGAAAGCTTTGCAAACAGGAACGGGTGGTACGTTGATATCGATTCTCATGCTAATCAGGAAATGGTTTATTAATTAGTTCTAGCATTGACTGGCTTTCTGCCCAATAAGAAAAAATTAAAAGCAAACATCAAAGCATTCCAACAACAAACAAAATATTCGCCCGAGATTTTATCAGAAAGCTTTCCAAACAAGAACGGGTGGTAAGTTGAAATTGTTTATTAATGGGTTCTAGCATTGAACTTACTTTTCAATAGCTTGACGGGTGATACGTTGAACTGCTATGTAGAGGATATCCAATCGATCGTAGTTATGTTAAGCTAAGGAGAGTTGAGCATAAGCTATAAATACTAAATATAAATATTGACTGCCCGGCCTGCACTTTTTCGCTTTCCTGGCACAAATGAGTGAGTAAAGTGAGTAACTAGATCGATATGAATTTTCCCACGATTTATTTTTCTGCACATTTTTATTGTTCACTTGTCGTAGTCGGCAAAGTCGAGAAAATAAGTAATTCGCCTAACGGTTTCGGCTTCATATGCCTCCTAAGTAAGAGAACATTGTATTAACATTTCAAACTATTCTTCTAATCGTTGAAAAAGTGGAATTATGAAATAAAGCAAACGCGTGCGTGTAGAGAAAATTCATCATTGGTCACGTTCGGTTCGAGTGTTTCTTGTCTTCAGAAGAGGGGGAGTTCTCTTTAAAATTGCATTACAATTAAAAGATAATGCTCTCGCATTATTTTCTACAGCTAAAAGAAACAATAGTTTAAGTGTAGTAGAGCTGCAGAAAAAAAATATTTCACTGTCAGTATTTTCGCAAGTGTTCACCTATTATGCAAAATAAAAGTCAATCTTTGCAATTTACATAAAGCAAGTGTATCAGTATTTTTTTTTGTCTTCTTTTTCACTTCAATTAGGTTTCTGTCGTTCGAAACTAGTTTAGAGGAATATTTTACTCTGCAGGCTATATATATATATATATGTGTGTTTCGAACTAACGTTTTCTAAATTTTTTTTTATTGTTTCTCCTATCTACAGTTTATTTTATTTCTATTAATATAGACATACTGCGGTATATATATATATATATATATATAAACATACATAATAGGTAAAGATAAACTGCAGAAATAAACTGCATATAGGAAAAACAAAAAGCAATAATTTTAGTTAACGTTAGTTAGTTTTCATTCCCTAAATAAGCGAAATCTAAAGATATCTATCTGCCAGTAAAGTTTAACTAGTTACACAAAATAACGTTTCTTTGCTCTTTTTTTTTTTTCTTCTTTTTTCTTTTTTTTTCTTTTTTTTCTTTTAAACAAGAATCAAAACTGAATTCAGGTATTACGATTATATTACGACCAAAGTTAACAACTTGAAAACCTGTATTTATCATAATCGAAAGCAAAAGAAACAAGTGAGAGTGTTATATATATATATATATATATATATATATATATATGTATACATTCATGTATGTATGTTAATATGGCCATGCCTCGAAAGGAAAAGTATGACGAATATTGACTACACACTACTTCCAATTATTTATGATAACAAAATCTCTCGTATTCTACGATATCGAAGTATGGAGGAGATATGCGTTTTGTTAATCTTGCTTTGTTTCGCTCATTCAATTCCTGATTGAATCTAATTTCACTTAATCACACTATTCGTTCAAAAAAAAAAAAAAAAGCAACAACAACAACCAACCAGCAACCAATGGCCAAATAATCAATTGTTGAAATGTCGTGAATTGTAGCGTGCTTTGACATGATTAGCGTCATAATTATTTATACAATACCACCAAAGAATGAGGAAATAGTGTGCTTGTTCTTCCCACTACTCTACACATCGAAGACCTCTTTATATCATAATATGAAAAATTCCAATTACGTGCGCCCTTTGCGGGTACATTGCAGTTAAACAATGGTTCTGCCGAAAATTTTTGCGTTTATTCGAACATGGATAGCTCCAAAAACAATCCGTGTTAATAATCAATTTTGCGTAAAAACTTGCTGACAATTTAGAGGAAACGACATGCAAATTGACTTCTACATGGCAGCGATACCCCTCTAAATCATAACATTATTTGATGCGGAAACTGTTGCACAGAGGAAAGACACCCAACTATGCATTTGATTATTGAAAACTATAACCGATTGAATCCGAAGAAATAATCTTCGGTAGTTTCTGCATGCAATACACGCATCTAGAGCTCAGCAAGGTCTTGGCGCAAATGTGTACCCAAAGTTGCTCCCGTGATGGGTAAAAAGAGGAACACCGTTAATTACGCTAAATCCATTTTGGACGAGAATAAGCTAATGTATTGGACAATTTTTTCTCAACTGTCAATGCCTGTTAGATCTGCTACGGATCGACAAAAGCCCTAAATTCAACTTAGGAATGGAGGCTTCCCGATCAGCTGCACCAGAAAGTCAAGCGCACCAAAATGCTACCCAAAAAGGATGGTTACTATCTTCTAGAACTAATTACATCAAATCTGTAGATCTGAAAAGTGTATAAACTTTCTTAATATTCTCACTCCCGCATAGCCGCATAGATCAGTACATTACAACTTTCTAGCTCGTAAAGTGAATGCTGAAAAGACCAATCAGGTAGTTCGGACGGTTGTTAAACATTTGACTATTGCATCTGATTTGGCTCTCTATATCCACTATTTCTTATGTAAAAACATTATTTTGCCCCAAAAATTTCAACCGATATTTTAAGATCTTCGACATATGAAAGACACAATTGACTCATTGATTCAAATTGAAGCCATTTTGAGCAACGGAATCTATTCTTATATATATATATATATATATATATATGGAAGTGAGTGTAATTACATATATATTATAAATATATATCATGTATAAGTACATACATATTTACATACATATATGAGTACTTTTTCGATCATCATGTGATTCTTTCTGTCTTGTCGATCTGTTTTTAAATGCTTATTATCTGAAAATTTCCGACAATAAAGCTTCGACTGATGTTTCTCGGTGAGAAATGTAATTAAAACTTTTGCACAGAACTCAAAACAGACAGACATCTACTCGTACGATAAGCGTAAGCGAAAACATTTGCAGAAACCTCACAGTATACATAAAAACTCTACTTCACTTTGTAAGAGTGAAAAAGCCGCTTCACCATTAATAAGTTTCGTCAAGAAGTTCATACCAAGAGCTAGCTTTCTCCTCTTATTTCCTTTTATTTTTTCTTACTTCTAAGGTTAACATCACCAGTTAGCGGGGTCGAAATAAATTAAAGTCGATCCATATGAATTAAGTTAAGTCATTTTCAAACTATAGCTTAGTCTTTCACTTATTAACTTGCGTCCAGATGAACATAATCAAGTCTGACCTTGGAACGGGTTTTTTTTTTTTTTTTTTTGGATAAATTAAACTAATTGTCTTTCTGTTCTTTTCCAATTAACATCCGTTTGACATTGTAATGTGTGCACCAACGACTAAAGACCGCGGAAGGTGTACATGTATTTTTTTTAATTTTAATAAAGATTCCGAATAGTTTTAGTTATAAACATCTACCTACTGAAGATCAAACCGAGTTGGGGATGACTAACGGCATTAAAAAATTTATAACTTATATTGCTTGTAGTTTTCAAGAGTCAAAACAGAGTTTCTTTACATTTCGAATGAGTCCAATGCACGAATTTTTTTAATCGTACTTTGTCTATGGAATTATCTAAAAAAAAAAAAAAATAAATAAATAAAAAAAAGCAAAAAAGAAAAAAACGGTTTAGTAGATAAAAACTAATCTATTTATACAACTGAACTTTTTTCATGTGATTGTAACCTTTATTAGCTTTTTTTTTCTTTTTTTTTTTTGCTCATTCATCAGCGGAATTTGAAAATAAATTGTGTTTGATCTACAAACAAAATTACGTTTAATTAATCATTTTAATCAGCAAAATAGCAAGATGGCGGGTAGTCCATTGTCCTACATGATTATTTATTCTAGATAAATTTGAGGCTTATTATGGCAAATGTTTTTCTTTTTTTTTTTTTTTTATCAAGACTTAGTGAAAATATTTTATCTTATCTACATTATTGACACGATTAAGTTCGGTAAATATTGATTAATCGAGATTTGCTCCCATTGCCTATAGTACTTATATTATTGGCATTATCATTGGGTCATATATGTTTTCCCTTTAAACAAGGAAAGGCTGCTGGTTTAAGGGGCGAAGTGGGAAAAACTGAATGCTTTTAACAAAAAATTTCAACCGAATGTCGTAACAAGGCACACGACTATCGAATGTGAATCATTTCATTTAAAATAAACTTCGGTAAACTATTCCGATTTGAAGACACTTATACATGCAATATAATAAATATCTAAGTTTGTACCCTTTCGCTTCCTTCCTTCAAATGTAGCACGGAACAAACGCCTGAATTGAATTGCAACGAATACAGGTGCTAAAGAGGAAGCAAGATCAATGGGGATTGAAATGGTTCTTGGTTTAAATTCACTTTAAAATATTTATTCTACTATTTCTAAAATCATATAAAAACGAAATCCTTTGAATGGAAGTTTAAAAATATTTAAATTTTTAAATCCTATATTTAAAATATTAATGAACGCATTTCTTCAATAAATACTTATTATGATTTTCTATTATTTCTCTTTACACATATATAGATGGCGTCTATGCGATACACAAAAAATAAAAAATAAAAAAAACCTCAAACAAAGACGCATTGCGAGTTCATTTATAGTTTTTAATTTAATCAATTTCTTAGAAAATTAGATTAAATTAAAAACTTAATCAATTTCTTAGAAAATTAGATTAAATTAAAAACTCGAAAATTTACTCACAACTATATCCTATTACTTTGCACTGACTGCATCAACCGACTTTATCGCATTCAATTCAGATTGAATTCAATTTTCAACAATGATTTTTTGTAACACAATTGGCATATATATGTGTGTGTGTGCGTGTATTTGTACATTAAATGATCTTTTATGCAAAGATTGTAAGCATAATTATATGAATTTCTTGCCTATCACATAAGAGTAAGCATATGACGATTTTGCCATTTCGTATCACGTAACACGGATAAAATGTGTCGTGCGTGAGCGAGTCTTTTAGACCCCATCACCGACTAAAAAAAGAAGGAAAATAACTACATTTTCATACTCTATAATAGTGCACAGGCGTGGCAGGATTTTTCTATTTTCAGAATAACAAACAAAAATTAAGCAAAGCTAAGCTATTCACAGTTTTTGTTGCTTAGGCGTCTGGGGGTTGACCAGTCTGGGTCATTATCAAATTCTCTTGCAAATTTGAAGGCGATATCTTAATTTTTGCGAATGAAAGATTATTTAACACAGATACAACACGGTTGGGCAGATGGACAGACGGGCATGCTTAGGGAAGAATTTATATACTTTAAGGGGTTTTTGAAGCTTGCTCCTACGCGTTATAACGGTGTTGAAAAAAAAACTTAAATCTTGATGCCCTATAATATGCGTTCAAATTTCCGTAGATTTAGTCAATTTTCAATACCAACCTGCTTGCAAGAACTTCCAATGATTTTGACATATCGAAGCCGACAGCATCATATAGGCGGCCAGGAGAATGGTTATAACAGCCATCTCACCCAGATGGGCAAACGGACAGACGGACAGACGGATTTAAAAAGATTCAGAAGCGGAGCAAGACTATATATATTTTGTTGATTGTCTAAAGCTTCCTTCTAGGCGTTGCAAACGTTTCGACAAAGTGAATATAACAGTCATCCTTCGGTGATAAGAATGACAAAGAGTATTAGGTTCCCTTTGTTGAAGTTAATTGCTTTATAAAACGTACATGATGTGTTCATTTTTTCCGAAATATGGGTATCGTTTAAGTCATTGATATTTGCACAGTGTAAGTTTCAATTGTTTGCAAACTGTCGTTCGATGTATGCGAATGTGCAAAGGTATGGGCTGTCGGCAAGTGGCATTTAAAGCACTGCATGTTTTTCTGCTTTACATTGGAAAAGAAATGCAGGTGAATTTATTAAATTAACTTGAGATAAGAGTGAAGTAAGTTATGAAGCATTTAGAAAGAGATTTGGAAAAAATTTCATTGGAGTTCCGTTTGATGGGACTGGAAAGGAATCATCTACTTCGATCTTCTAAAGCTTAACGAAACTGTTACATCTAAACGATGCCCAGCCGAATTTATCAAATTGGTTGACGAAGTGGAAAAAAGAGAACTTTTACGAACAAAGAAAGTGAAAAAGTGACGCTTTGGGGAACCGTTTGATGGGATTGGAAAGAAATCCTCTACTTCGATCTTCTAAAGGTTAACAAAACTGTTACATCTAAACAATTCCCAGCTCAATTTATCAAATTCAGTGAAGAAGTGAAGAGAAAAGTCCTTCTGTGAAGCAAAGGAACTCAAAACGAAATTTTGCTTCATGACACCGTCTGCTTGTATGCATCAAAAGCAATCCAGGAAGTGATTTTCCACTTGGACTGAAAACTTCTTTTGCGAATTATTCCGAGTTATTCTATCGAGTTGTCTTCTTCTGATTGCCACCTCTTCAGAGTTCAATACACTCACATTTAGCACACGAACTATTCACAAAACTTGAAGATAAGCAAAAATGGATCGATGCCTCAAAACCACAAAGTTCCTATCACAAGGGCATCCGCAACCTGCCCGCAGACGATAGTAGATTGCGATTGTTTTGCCTTTTAACAAATTGCTGTTTAAAAAATTGGAATTTTATCAAAAAAAAAAAAAAAAAAANATGTGTCCACGCATCTTTTCATAACGAACATTTAATAAATTGCGAAAGTAAAATATCTTAAAATAATTCATACCTAACATCTAATGTCGAATCCATTTCGAATGTCGACAAAGTCGACAAGAATTTAATTTTCCACTTAATGATCACCAAAGACTTTTATAACAAATTTTACAAAATGATTTACAACAAGATATGCAAGCTTAACTGTCATATCACATAATTGTAATTTAACGTGCACACGTAATGATCGGAGTATGTGAACTAAATTGAAAAACTGTAATTAGGAAGATATTCGCAATATTGAAGCAATAATGTTAAGGGAAATCGAGATCAAGGTATAGATGTAGTCTCATAATTCGATTCGAAGCGCTAGTTTGGACCTAGAAATTTCTTTAAAAAAATGTTTAAAAAGTACTTTCTAAGCAGAAGATGCCAGGAACTGATCTCAATATTTATGCAAACTCGTAGTTGCGTGATAATGAATGGGTGGATTTACGAATTTTCTATTCAACTCGATCGACGTGTTCTACAGTAAAGTTTTAGAAACGAAGTGAAGCCGAATGAAAAACTAAAGTTAATAAACTCTAGAAAGCCCACATCACTTAAACTTTATGCGACGTTTTTTTTGAGCGAAAATTATCTAAAAAAAAACTTGATTACCGATCGGAGATTTTGCCTATGGCACCGTCGGGTATAAAAATTTTTGGTGAAAAGTTTAAATGACGCTACCAGCCAATCCATCCATCCATCCCATAAAGGAGAATTCGTAAAATAAACTCGAAGGCGATCCCGGAGTTGGCAATCCCAACACTGGCTAAGACAACATAAATATATTGCTCTAACGGAATTGGAAAGGCGATCACATAAATCTTTACTGTCAGTGAAAACGTACATGGGAAAAAGACCCTGATCGGCTCACCAGGTCATGATATATAGAACAAATGGAAAAAAGTGCAAAAGTTCGCACTATTTAACCCGAGATGATCGATATTTAAAATTCATTTCGAATGGGTTTTGTTTTGTTACCGTTACTTTTGTTTGTTTATTATCGCTCGTCATTTAAAATTACTTTTCTTCATTTTCCTTTTATTTACATTATTAAAGTTATTATTTTATCTATTTAAGAACATAATATGTGCTGAATTTATTTTTCCCTTTTTTTTTTTTTTGTTTTTTTTTTTTTTCTTTTATTGTTTATTATAATATGAATTTTTCTTACCACCACAACAGAACTAAGAAACGCAGTGTGCTGAGAACAGCCGTAATATCATGTATGCACATAAGTATAACAATATATTTTGTTTATTTGCTTTTAGTATTAACTAATTTTATTTATTTATTTTTAAAATATTTTTGAAATTTTTTTTTTTTTTTTTTTTTTTATGATTATTTTTTTTTTTTTAACACTCATAGGCGTAAAAGCAAATATAATGAAANTTTTGTTTATTTGCTTTTAGTATTAACTAATTTTTTTTTTTTTTTTTTAAAAAATTTTTGAAATTTTTTTTTTTTTTTTTTTTTTTATGATTATGCTTTTATTTATAACACTCATAGGCGTAAAAGCAAATATAATGAAATGCAGATATCAACATATAGAGATTTTGCTCTACATTATCTTTATGAATGTTTTGTTGTTGTTGTTGTTATTGTTGTTATTGTTATTGAAAGCAAACTAAATGTAATAAATATTTAATTAATATTTTAATACTGATTATATATATATATATAATTGTGCTTTATTTAAAAATATAAGAAGAAGTTATTGCATGTATTGTGAAAATTTTCGACGAAATGAAAAAAATTTGCCACAAACTAAACCGAAAATTTTGAATAAACCAAAAAAAAAAAAACACTTGTATACCGCGTATACCGCTCTAGACGTCTGCTCGCGTACGAATGGCACCAATTTCAATTGTCCCCACACGATTTTATGAGAAAACCAAAACACACAATGTTTTAATGGTAACAACCACACCAACAACAAGAACAACAGCAATATAGCACGAATAATAAACAAAGATAGTAAATTTTTGAAGCAAATGAGCGAATGTTCGCACACTGTATACATAGATATCTAAATAATAGGTTGACGGAAAAACTTGTATCGTATCTTACTACCTGTCGACAATTTTACTTATCATGTCTGAGCAAACAGGTAGAAATGCGTCACATTTGAGTTCTTCTTATCCAGGATACTTTCCGTCGGGAGCTAAATTCAATACCTTTCATCAATTAGTGCGCGAAGTGCGGAGTAAATAAACTGCACGTGCAGGTGCATGTGCAAGGCATTTGCTATTCCAGAAAGTTTCCGAAAGAAAACGCGAAAGAGACGCATCGGTTGCTTGTAAAAATTTATGTGACACGCCGTCAAGTGAATTTGTGAATGTTCGGACTTGTCAAGGGGGGTTTGCCAAAATTTCTTGCAGAGATTTAGGGTCTCAAAGAAATACCTCGATCTGGGCGAGAATGGAGAGCAACCTACATCATTCGAAATGCAAAGAAATTCATCTTGCACCGTTCAGCTGCTATGCTAAGGAGCGTATCGCTAATTTTCAAATTCAAATGTTTTATTTAAAATACAGCAGAACTTTCCTGTCAACCTAATGTAAGTATAACATGATTTACAGACAGAAATTATCAGCCGGCAAAACTCCCATACAAACGCATATAATACACCAAATATTAAATGCGATAAACTGTCTACATAAACTGCATAAATATAATCTTCGTTACGAAGCGTACATACTTAAATACTTCATTGATTAATAAATCGAGACAAATAGGGAGCAATGCTGAGAGAGTAAGAAAGAGAACATTTTTGATAATTTTGGATCATTTTGGAGAAATAAGTGAGATATTATCTCTCTCAGCGTTAACTTATTGTTGACCTATCCAGAGACAGTCAAATCATAAGATGTCCCAACATTTTGTTCAAAATTAAGGCGGTTACAATTTCAATTTGATAGGCCTTTTTGGTATTTCTGTTATCAACAACGGCGGTAGTGATGTTAATCAGCGACCATTTGACTGTTCACTTCTTCATTCTCTTTCCAAGAATTCTGATAATGATTTCGTGATATCACGACCCATTCTCTGAACCGCTTACAAAGCAGAAAAATATACAATTCTGTGTTTTCAAGTGAATAATATACGAAGAGCAAGTAGATCGAAAATGCTTGCATGTATTTTGATCAGTCACATTTCTAGGGACACAATAATGTACCTAAAACAACAATTTCCCATTTAATGTCATTGAGTTACTCAGTGTATACCGACGCTAATCATGGAACGCTCGAAATTGTATTTTCGCCATTTATTGTTACACTTTTGTTGTTTGATTTGAAGAAACCTGCTGCCGATGCCCACTAAGTACTTTTAGAACCTTATGATGATGGCGCTCCATCATAGCTCAGTGGTCAATGATAAAGAAAGTCCAAAAAAGTTCAAAGACAATGCAAGATTTATTTGACAAAAAGCTAGTTCAAACCTCTTAAAAAAACCTTCGAACAACTCAGCAGTTCAGCTGCTTATAGCTGCTTATAGGCGTTTACATGCGATGGGAAAAATCGAAAAGGAGGGAAACTGGCTACCAGGGTTGAAAATGCCAACTTCGCCATTTCATTGCTTTGAGTTTTCTTTGACGTATTGTGACTGTCAATGAAAAATAGATATACTACGATAATCCCAAGCGCACAAAATCATGGGTCAGTTGACGAGGGCCATCCATCTCGACATTGAAGCGCGATATCCATGGCTGTATTCATGCTGGGAAATATTGCAAAGCAAAGGTGACAGCTAAACTCTCCAAAATGCATTTTGTGCTAGCACAGGCTTGTTACACTTACTTACAAAAATCACAAAATGAAATATATAAAAACAACTTATCGGGAAAATACGATGAAGCGTAATTCGGGAGAGAGGAATTCAACTTTTTAGCAGACTTTGTGGGAATGATAAATAAAGTCTCAAAAAAGTGAACAAAATAAAATTTAATTACTTATCACTTTGTGTGGGCATGGCCGATTGTCTCTATCTTTACACGTAAAGGGTAGAGTGCTTTGTAAAGTAAACGTGGAAAATTTCACCCTTCTAACTTTAATAACAAGTAAAAATCCATATAATTTTGTAGAAAAAAAACGGAGTTGCATTCAGTTTACGCTTCACTGCGCTCTAGCCAATTTAGCCCATTTCCAATACCAACCAGCGTGCAGGAACTTCCAATGTTTTTACCAAATTTCACGTCGATATCTTCATTTTTGCGACGGGAAGAGTGTCAACAACACACACCACAAACAGGCACACAGACGGACTGACGGACATGACTAAATCAACTCAGAATTTTACATTGATCAAGTATGTATATACTTTATAGGATCTCTGAAGCTTGCGTTTGGGTGATATTTACATTATGGAAAAAAACAAAATGGGTATACCACCATCGTACAGTGATGGGTATAATAAACAATAAAAGCTATTTTCTTTCAATTTGGAATGGAACGATTTTAGAAATTCGTTTGCTTGGTTTCACTCCGTCCATATCCGAGCTACTCTCTTAAATTCTTTTTCCTTTTTTCATTTCCTATTTCATTGATCGGAGAGCATATTTGCTTTTACCTTTTCTTTTTATATGTCGCTTTTCACATATTTGTTGTGCATATATATGTTGATTTCTTTATTTTTATTTCCCAAGCCATATGTTTTTTTTTGCCTTTATATAGATTTGTTTACCATTGCTTATAGAATAAAGTGGTAGCGCAACTTCTTACATTTGGGACTTATTTACCCCCAAAGCGGAATAACGCATCATTGTGTTTCCCCCTAACACATGTGGTTCGTATTTGCTCTAAAGCGAAATCAGCTGTTTGTTTATTAAAGCATTTTTTTAAAAGTTGAAGAAAATTTGCAAAAATGTTCCTGCTGCGGCAATTAACTATGATATCTTGCCAGCCAAGTCGGCTTACTAACTTGACGAGTACGTTTAGAAGCGTTTATTCGAATATTTGATCATTATGTCTAATATTTCAGATTCGATGAGGTCATTAAGCATTACACCATGCTTTGCACAAAAACAAGCAGTGCAACCGTTACCAAGAGAGGATAGAAAACATAAAGAAATAAACCGAGCGGACGACAAGCAATGTGAAAATATATTTAACAAAGTGAATCAACAATTAAGGAAAGACGAAGAGGGACGACTTTTTGCCGTGGTACATTTATGCGGCAAGCAATTTAAGGTGACTGCCGGCGACATAATTTTAGTAGAAGGCTATTGGCCTCCGGCAGTTGGTGATCAAATAAGTTTAGAAAAAGTCATGTTAGCAGGAGGCAAAGATTTCACTTTGATCGGAATGCCTTTGGTCGAACCTGGACTGGTTGACGTGAAAGCTACGATTATAGAAAAAACCTTAAGCCATACTAAGACCATTTTTAAAAAGAAACGGAGAAAGCAATATATGCGAACAAATTTCCAGAGATCACCGCATACTATGATACGCATCAATACTATCAACATAAAAGGAAAAATTAATGAACCCGCCACGAAGGTAATAAATGAAAAACAAATATTTTGAGGAAAACCAATAAAATATTAAAGAAATATTTATAAAATTAAAAGTTTTTTGATTTCAGACTTTTTTTGACATCTTATAACTAAACACGATGTTATTTTTGTGTTTTTTTTAAGTATTATTTAAAAAAACGTCGGTAAGATATTTTCCACAGTCAATAATTCATTTAGCTTAATATGTTACAAACGACAATGTTTCACTTAAGTTTAGAGAGTCATTTGCGAATTTGCTTAAGAAATCAATTAGTTACGCAATTTACTTCAATATATTCAATGAGTTACAAAGGGAAATGGGAGAATATAAAATTAAGATCTTTACCGTTTATGACAAAATATGTTGTTTGCAATGCTCCCACATAAACAAAGCTGCAGTTACGTGAACATTTAAGGACCTAACATTTCCAGATTGCGGAATTTCTACTATATAATCTAACAATCCTAACAATGGAGCGGGAATGCCATCCTTTTCATGCCTAAAAAAAAACGAGTGACAGACAATTAATGTAAATATATAAACAAAGAGCGTTCGTATAATTTACCCCAATAACAAGACGCATTTTTGAGGAAATTTAAAAGTGTGAAAAGGTTCACTGTTGCAGGTCTGTTCGGCTCCAACAATTTTGTAACCCTCCATTTGTTTCTTCACTAGAAACAGTTTCAAGTCTTTGGCTTGAACTTCAACAATGTTTAATGTCTTCTCAGCGGTCATGCTAAATGCGAAATTTCAATATTCATTAAAAGAAGAAAGAATGAAAACAAGTAAGAAAATAAAAATCCGGTCGGGACCGAATCTTTTACACCCATCACCGTTTACCCCAAAAGAAGACAAAGGAGGTAAAAGAACAAAATTCTAACGCTCTACAACAAGGAGTGGGCACAATTGATTTCTTCTATTTTCAAAGTAAACATTTTTGCCGTAAGGGCATGTGGCGTAAGGGCGAGTGTCCTTTGAAAAGTTCGGCCCAATTCCAAATTCTTTTGCAAATTTGTAGGCGTTATCTGCATTTTCATTAACGCGAGAATGATTACCACAAATATTACAAAGTTACGTACACAAGCAGGCGGACAGGCGGATGTGTTTCGATACGTTCAAGATTTGAAACTGGCCAAGAATTTGTATACGCTAGGAGGTCTTTGAGGATTGTTTTTCCGCGTTATATGGGTATTGAAAAACTAATTCAATTTCAATCACCATAATACATGATAGGGGCGTAGGAGGTTGAAAAACAGAGGTGTTCTAAGATTACATGGTACCGTGAGCGTGTTCTTTGACCGATTTCAAGACCAACTTGCGTGCACGAACTACCAATGTTTCTGCCAAATTTGAAATCGATAGGTTCATTTTTGCGGCCAGACGAAGGTTTACGACAGACATTACACGCACGGGCACACAAACATGCTTAGACGGATTTAGGATTTGATGCTGATCAAGAATATATATACTTTGTGGAGTCCCTGATGCTTCCACCTAGACGTCCTAGACGTTACAAACGTTTTGACAAAATGAATATACCCCTTATCCTTCGATAACGGGTATAAAAAAGAAGCTAAATTCGTCTTTTCATGAATTTATCTAATCTGCTGAGTGCCTCTTTATACGCTTTACAATCTTTTTGGTAACAGTTTCATATTATATTGTGCACTCGTACCGTAAGACTATTGCAATAGTTCGCGGGATTACAAACAAAAACAATCGCGGAAAAAGATTAGGGTAAATGAAAGCAAATCTACCTGCATTTATTTCCTATACTTCTTTGTCGTCTCGAAAATTCATATAAAATGAATATAACGTTTTTGTTCATTTAAAATGCAATCATAAGAACACTAACCTTAAATTTTTGAAGTCTGGCTTTTCAATATGCATCTTAGAGTTAATTACAAAATTTTGAACGCCTAACACTTCGCATGTTCGAGCTATGCCACCTAAATTTGGTAGTTTGTCTATAAGACTAGCCACTACATACATCTGAAAATAGTTACAACATAATTAAACAACATATCTTTAAAATAAAGAAAAAAAAAAAAAATTACATTTGTTGCGGGATTAGGGTTCGAATAAGCAATTAAATCCGTTTGTGTTACTGCAATATTGTTTAGAGGATTCATTTTCCTTTGTATGGGATTGTTTACGTCACATTTTTTATATTCATCTTCAATATATGCAGTTTCTTCATCGTACTTAGTTTTCTTGATGTACTTTTTCAAAAAATTCTCTTTACATCGTTTAAAAAGTTCATCGTCTTCCAAATCGTTCATTTCTCTACCAATACACAGTTCATCGAAAGGAACGCTTGTCACATATGTTATAACTTTTAAGAAATGAAAATCATCATTTGCGGCTTTTCGTAGCGGTATCAAACGCAGATCTGTTAAAAGTTCGTCAACTTTTCCATTTGTTGCCAACGCAATAGCTTGCATTAGATTTTGCATTAAAGCATGCATCTGGTTATCGCTAATGAAATGAAGTATAATAAAAATATATAAGAATTTTGAATGTAATTTTCAAAATTTTGAAAAATTTATACCTGCTAAATATTGCATCGTATTTCTCCATTATGTTCCATAAAACTAATTGGCAATAAAGTCGAGTTTGAAAATTCGGTCCCATAAGGAAAGGTAATAAATTTTGTATTATTTCCTTCAATTGCTCCGATTGCAACAACTCGTCTCTTAAGCAAAAGTGATTGGTTATGACGGCAATTGTAATTTGCTGACTTGCAGTTAGAGCTGGCATCTACACATATCATATAAACAATTAACAATCATTTTAATTATTTTAAAATTTGTTTTTGTTATATAAAAAAAAAAAAATAAATAAATAAATCTGAAACGATTAATAATGCGTATGACTCTGTGTTCTAACGCACTATCTTCATCTTCATCGGTGGCGATATCTTACTTAGGTACGTACAGACAACCCTTTTTTTTTATTTTTTTTAAAAATTATTCCGAGATGCAATCTTTTGCTCATTGAATAATTTTTCATTTTTGTTCTTATAATGAACAGCAATAGTATTAAACCTTCCACTTGAACACCATTTTCATTCCAAAGCACTTTTGTCTTATGTCCACTTTGTGACGGCCAGTTAAGCAAATTCAGCAAAGTTTAGCGTAAGTTTTTTTTCTATAAGCTTTCAAAAGTTGCGATTTTAAATAACTGAAATACGTCTGATTTTTAACTCAAATGTCTTCGTCAAACTATTACTCAACGCTATTAAACAAACATCCGCAATATTAACTGCCACATCTAATAATTATTTCATTGTATCGAATTGCCATTCTATACCTTTTGAAGATAAGCTGACAAGACCTCAAATCGCTGTTCAAAATAGCCCAGAATGTGTTCATAAATGAAAGTTACGTCAGGTTGATTATTTTCGTTGAGTAAAATATTCCAAATCTCATCCAGAATATCGTTGTCTCCTTTTAGCTTTTCGTATAAAATATAAATACCACAAGCGATACGAAATTTTGATCGATGTTCACGAGAATGTTCGAAATATCGAGGTTTCTTCTTCGTACATTCTTTGTGGCAATCTAACAAAAACCTCATATATGATTTATCGCCATGTGCATTTAAAGCAACCAACCATAAAAATCTGAGAATAGCTTCATCTGGCCGGTTCCCGAATTCGTAATATTGAAAAACCGCTTCAATTCTAAAAAAAAAATTTATTTATTTATTTAAAAACAATTAAAAAAGTTATAATTGAATAAACATCATCTCCAAGCAAAACGTAGGAGTAATAATATATATTTTAAATAGATAGTTGACCCGAGTCTTGGGTATAGATTGTAAGCTAAAGGTTTTGCCTTTATTTCCGTTACAACTTATCTACAAACGATTCTCATTGTTGTTCTGAAGTTGTAAGCAATTTTGGTAAGAAAACACAAATATTCGATTAAAATTCTTCATGGATAGTAAGTTATTGTTTTTTGTCTGCGATGATTATTATCAAACTTAATTTTGAATCACCAATTAAGAAGACTCTCTACGTATATCGACTAGAAATATTGCGCGACGATGCTTAACATATGATACTTAGTGGAGTTTTGGGTGACAATTTTTCACTTTTACTAACGGAAACTCGCTATTCGGTGGTTCTTATAAAAAAGTAGCCTAATAAAGACAATAAAAGAAATTTCTTTTTACATACCTGGGTTCACCATTTACAAAGTTTCCGCTGAGCAATAGTTTTTTATCAAACATTTTTAAAAGGTTAGACATCTGAATAGACGACATATATAAAAGGTGGCTCTTTGGATATTTCGCTATCAGCTTTTCTCCATAAATTTCCCATATTTCCTTACCGTTATTTTTGTTAATGTAAACCATAATTTCCCAGAATCTAAAATCATCAAATTGATTAAATGTTCAAGTAAAACATACATTTACAGCTTACATTTTCTGAATAATACCTTCGCATTTTACTGTTTGTAATTGATCAATCAATTGATCGATAATCCATCTGTTCACGTAGACTGCGCTGTTTATCAATTTGGAGAACAAACTTAAAGTACAAGGCGGAAGATCAGAAGAGTTAAGTACAATCGTAGATGTTTTCTCAAATTTGACACAGTCTTCTTTAGGAAAATGATTCAAGTAATAAGTGACAGCCGCATGATGTGCTTGTACCTTTTGGCGTTCATTGTGCGTGTCCCAAACCAAGTTTTTAGTAAAATCGTCTATAAAACGGGAGAGATCGGAACCATCCAGTCTTTCGAGATTTAAATCATATAGTTTTAAGAAAACGTGAGTGTGTTTACTGGCATCTTTAATATAAAATGAAATGAATCTCAAAAACCCATGTTGTTCCTTTGGGATGGCTTGTAAAAACTCTAATAAAGAATGTAATGCTGTTTCGAGTTCCTTCACATTGCTGTATAAAATCACAAGAAGACGTTCTGAGAAAGATGTTTCCGGTTCCCAAAGATCAGCATTGAATGGCTTATTAAATAGCAAAGCATATTGTGAAAAAATGTCTGTGGGATTATATAATGCTTCAATAAAATTTATATATTTTTTCAATGGCATTTTTTCCAACTCGTTCGCGAAACATTTGTTCATCAAATCTATGACCTTCTGACGTATATTATAATTTCGTAAAGCTCTTACCCTTGAGGCTATTTGAATTAAACTTTCGTAAGTCGGTTCAGCACGGTTCATTTTTGACTGATCATGAAGGCATTTCAGCCACATATACATTGGCACCGGCTTCCAATTGACGCCACCAAATAAAGTATAAAACAGCTGTGATATCTTGCCAAGAAAATGAGCAAAATAGTCGCGATGTAGAAAATAATTTTCGTGATTGTAAAGAAAATTCGAATTTGATATCTCTAACACCTGAAAGAGAATATTCCGGTCGATAATTTGCCGCCAACACAGGAAAAATTTAAAGTAATTAATACCTGCTTCAATATATCTGTGCCCAAATCACTGCTAGTGAATACCGACATAAAATACTCTATTGCCCAACGTTTTACCAAAATATTGTTGTGTTTAAGTAGTCGAGAATATAGTATTGCCAGCCAATCACATTGGATCGGTTCTGAATTACGCAGTTCATTTAAGTTATGCAAGGATGGCAATATTAAATGCGATTGATCCTCCTCAAGGTTCTCCAGTATTGTCATATACATCAACCAAAATATTTCTAAGTTTTGATTTAGCTTGGGCATCCAAGCCACAGAAATTTGATTCGTAAGCCAGTATACGGATTTCTTTAATAACCAGCGACCATATTTTCGTTCAAATCGATCGTCTGAATTCAGTAAATGCTTCGTGGTGGCCAAGAAATATGGATCATTGAAAATATTATGTTCAGACTCCCTTAACAGATCTATCAGTTGTACTAAAATTTCGACGTCGGCATTCATTAATATCATTGATGTTGGCGCACGCTGTTTCACAATATTCCAAACTTCGTTTCGTATCAGGCAGTCTTGGTCAAAATTCTTCAAATAGAATTGAATACAAATCACTGTTTTTGTTATTAGTCGTTTCCTTTGGATTGTTGTCGTTAAATCGACGAGAAAGGGAATCATCTAAAGTTTTTATATATTTTTGAAAATGAAAACCGGAGAAAAGCATGAATCAACTTACCTCTCCATTAAGCTTAAACACCTTAGTGTCTAATTCAATTATAGAATAAAGCACTTGGTACGTGATTTGTATTGCAACTTCAAAGTCATCTTCATTATCTTTATGTTGCTTTAACAATTCAAATAAGGGCCAAGGGTCAGTCTTCAGACTGGTCGAATTCTCACTATTTTTATTTCGTTGAAGACACCGATAAATAACGGGCAGAACTGAGCGCAAATTATTTGGCTCATGATATTCATGAAAGTGTTCCTGAAGAAACGCAAACAACTCTTTAATTGTTGACGGCTGAGATTGATCTAACACCGACTCAGATGAACCCATTTGAAATAAATTCCCAATATTACTCTTCAGTTTTACTTGCAAAATCCGCTTTCATTTAATAAAACTAATCGAGGTTTTTGATGCTTGTTAAACACGATAGCAGAGAAACTAATAAAACGCCAACTGTTCTTGTTCTTCTTCTTCTTTTGCTATTCAGCGAACTAAAATACCCTGTGATGTGTAAAAAAAGGCAAAAATAACTTATTTGAAAAATCGTATGGAATTGAAACACTATGCAAGCGATTTATTATTAAAAGTTAGCTTTTTATATATAATATGTCGATTTACTCTTGAACTTTATAAACTTGCAAAATTTATAACTTTTCAGGGCGTTAATCTTTCATAGTTATGTTAACACAAAATATTAATCTGCGAAAATAAGCTAAGAAGCGTTTTGTTTCGATACGCTGCATCCGGTTGGTATAAAAACTATTTGTTGTTTTGCTAATCAGGCAGGTTGTCTCAATGGGAGTAATTTAAAAAACAATAATATGGCAGTGAATTGTATTATTATAATTTGTGATTGAATAACGTAAAAAAAGAAGAACTGCTTTCGTTTTCATTCGGAATAAACATATTTGTTTTGCGAAAAATTTAGAAAAAATTGTCGCCTCATTGTTATTAAAATTACGTAAAAATTTTTAAATATTTTTTAACATTATGAGCTAAATTTTACTAATAAAAACTGGAATTTTTCCAAACCATTTTTTTATAAATGGATACGAAACATAGAATGACGTAAAAAAGGAAAGAGGAAGAGTAGTGAAAAAATATATTTTTGGATAATATTAAACGGTAACAAGACTCGTTGAAATCGTTAAATGCAATATGAGTAAGCCCGAAACGGATTCAGACAGCTCGGAAGAGTATTTCGATGCGGAAGATTCAACACCAAATCGCCTATCAACCCTTAGGTAAAACAACATAAAATAATTAAACAATACATTTCAAAAGGAATAGTACAAGTTTATACATGCTTATTGTGTGTTTGTGTTCACTCACAAGTATACATATATTTCATATCTGAAAGTTCTTTCAGGTTTTTATGAGTGAATTATTGCTGATTAATAATGAAAAATCTTTTCATCTATTTTTAGTCGTAAAACTTTAACGTCTTCTATCCAAGAAACTCAGGATTATATATTTCCCGAGCCAGCTGTAAAAATTAATGCCTCTTCCGATAGCGATGCCACACCCATTGGAACGGGCACACCTGCAACTAGTAGTCCTACAAGCAGTCTTAGTGCTCGATGTGCCAAGCAAGATTGCTTTATTGAGCCGAAGCCCATACAAAGCACCGTAAGAGAAATAATCCTACTTAGGGAATGTGATTAGGCTTTTTAACTTATATAATGTCTGGGAATATTCGTTAATACACCTTTTTTCGCCTTTTTTGTGAATATATATTTTAAAAATATATAAAGTGAAAAGTCAGACTGCGTTCGCCTAGATTATTAAAGGCAAACAATTCGCAATTGAAGCAAATTATTTTTCAGTAGCTAGGTAGATGACAAGTGAGGGACCAAATTTTAATTTAAACTGTTTTTTTTTTTTCTTCTTTTTTTTTGTTAAATGTGTCACTTTCTATAATTTATATTTTTGTGTCGTAACTACTGTTACAACTTCTTACTTATTTCCTACGTTTCTTTGTAACAAACAAAAAATACGTCTATGTACAGTATGGTAGACACCGGTTTCATGAACTTCGCCAATGTATGCAAAATGATGAAGATGATATTCCTGGGAATACGCCTGACTCTCAGGTATTACATTTTAATATATGTAATGTAAATAGAATAATAAAGTTTAAAAATATTATTTTCTCGGTTTGACGACTAAACCTTACTAATCTTACACTTAATTTTCTATATAGAATAGTTCAACTGATGGCATGTTTACCAATCGTCCTACCCATCCTTTCAAGGTGATTGAAAATGACTCAATAAGTTTACAAAGCATGTCTTCTTTGGGGCGTGTAGGTCGGATTTTGGCAGGTAGTATAGATCCGTCATCCATTAGTATTGACCGGGAATTCCTTGCGAGCAGTACTATTGCTGAGAGTGGCCAGCAACCACCATCACTTCAACAATTGCAACAACAACAACAACTCCAACAATATCAACAACAACTAAACAACTCAAATGTTGGCAGTGGAGGAATAACAGAAACGGGTGCTTTAAAACACGCTGGTACGCAGTCCAATCTAAACGATATTGGTGTTAATCGTACTCCATCATCGTTGGAAATTTCGTTTAAACAACCTCAGCTTGGTTCGAACATAACACAAGTTCCTGCTTTGTCTACAGAAAACAAAGTCGTCCTTCAAGAACCAGATGTTATAGCGAGCACAAAATTGGCTCATTCGAAAACTACCGATTCTATAACGTCAAGCGGACCAATAGCACCACCTAGACGTAAGAAAAAATGTAGAAAATTTTCCTCCAGTTCTTCGGAACAATTTAATTTAAATGAAGGTATGCGTTTGCCGGCAGTTGACACAGACACGGACAGCGATACAAGGTCGGTGAAAAGTGTACGGGATGTGCAGCAGAAATTACGTGAGGACCTGGTGAAGGATATAGAAAACAGTTGGGCAGACACTGCTTCGTTGACAAATAAACGCAATGAGATAGTTCCTTGTACTGGCGGATTCTTTAACTCGACTGTATTGGGTGTTAGTGGATTTAATGCTAATACTTCGTCCAATACGCCTTTGAATGCTTCTAACAGTTTGATGGCGCCTTCGTCGTCAACGGCATCTCACAGTCAAACATTGACCTGTAATATTCGACCCGTGACGACGGCGGCTTTAGGGGGATCAATTAATCGCATCTCCCATTCTTTGGGTAATAGTTCTATATCAGTATATTCTAAAGCAAGTCCTACTAATTCGGCTAAAAGTAATTCTGCACCTGGCCGCGTTAGGTAAATGATATTTGAGTTTAGCAATTTTTATATAATATTTTTCGCTTTGTTCCGTTGGATCTTAATAGCTCGATTGATCCCACGCAAGGTTTAAATCTTTATAAAGCCATCCAAGGCGGATATGTAGTTAAACCCCGGGATGAGGAGTGCAATAAAGCTGAAGGACCTACTCAAGAGGAGATTGAGCGTATCGAACGTATATTAAACGATAATATCCAACGTCCCAAATTAGCCGGCACCGGTTCAAATAGCTTGGGTAGTACCACGAGGTACAAAATATCTATTGTCGCTTGTTAATATTATCTACGATAATTAAAACTTAAATGAACTTTAGTGATTAAATATTTCTTTGCAGCCAACTTTTTGATATACTCGTTATTTACAAACTATCAACACTGAGAGGGCCTTGGAGTTTACATATCAAGTTCGTTATATAAATGTTTTTAATAATTTCAATATTGCATAGCTAGTAGAAACTTGGAGTTGTCATGTATTTTCGCATTGGAAGTAATGAATATCATTGACGGTTTTGAGCACAAATCAATAATGAACTGAACGACTTTTTAGTGTGAGGTATGATATAGGTGTAGAATCGACATTTTGCAACAACCTATACTGCGGGGGACATTTAAGCGTTTCTCATTGAGATATCATCTGCAGACATTTCAATTTGAAAAGAAGTTGATTCGTTTATGTATCGTAAAATGGCTCTTAACAAGTAATTAGGTGTGGCTATTTTAATAATCATTCCATCATAATCATGAGAAAAGTTTCTCTCTTCATGCTCAGTTGCTTTTGTAATGAAATCGAAATTAATGTGCAAGGATTTATGTGAAGCATCAATCTATTCGCGCCATGACTGTTGTGAATTTGCTTTGTCTTCTTAAGAAGCGTCGTAATGTGTAAATGCAACTGTTCTCGTACTTTCGGAAAAAAAGTTGTTAAGATATTTGCTACTAAAGTTCATTTAGAGTATCCCATTACCAAAAGTATTAGTTGAAAAACTGACTGGGTTTAAAAAAACTTGTTGTTATACCAACAATATGTATATATATATTTTAGATATCCTTCGTTGGTCTATCGTTCAGGTAACGATAAGGAACGGCGCAAATCAGCTGGAGATGAGGATGTTCTCAAACAAATGAATATATACGTACGAACGCGTACGAATTCTGGTAAGCAATTGTCTGATTTCGAAATACTCGAGCAAGTACCGGTTAAAAATCTTGACACTGGTGAAAATATGCCATTATCTGAAGTGCGTCCGCCGCCAGTACCTGAGGGATGGAATCCTCTCTCATTGCACATATTGAAGCTTACCTCGCATCTTGAAGTTATACAAAAAGAGTCTGATGACGAAAGTGTTATAGGTATACCACCTAGCAATGAGAGTCAACAGCAAGATGAAGAGGAAGGTGAAACCGAAGATGGTAGCCGTCTGAAAAAGAAGACGGCGAAAATTAAGCGCTTCTTTGGTTCGACAGTGCGAAGAACAGTTGACAAGGCCAGGTCTTTTGCATCCGAAGTATCTCATGCCCGCCATAAAGAAGATGTTGCTGATATTGTAGACGTCATGAATCCCGAACAGAATATAAAAATAAAGGCCTCCTCAACGAATAAAGGTCCTTATGAATTTACCAAGTTGCAGCATGTTCAGGTGAGCTTCAAAATTTAAATTCGCCTTTGTGGTGTCCATATCAAGCGTCCTTTGTGATTATGAAGGATCTATCTGGAGAGCATACCGGTGCTGTATGGTGTATGAAATTCAGTTCATGTGGCCGTTTGTTAGCCACTGCTGGTCAAGATAAAGTATTACGCGTCTGGGTCCTTAAAGATGCCTATCCGTTTTTTCAGGTGAATATCAAAATATAAGATATAGTGAACTAACTCATCCACATCTATATACATATATATATATATATATATAAATATATTACTAACTGCCAGGATTTAAGAAATAAGTATAATGCTGACCAGAAATCATCGCCTACACCGTCGCAAGAGTCCTTAGTGTCTCAACATTCGGCTGAGGAAGCTATTGCGATGGCGACGGCTGCCGAACAATGCACGGGCCCATTCATGCCTAAGTCATTCTGTACCTACATGGGGCATACGTCCGATTTGCTTGATGTCTCATGGTCGAAAAATTACTTTATCTTATCCAGTTCAATGGACAAAACTGTTCGATTATGGCACATCACTCGCAAAGAATGTCTCTGTTGTTTTCAGCATATTGATTTTGTTACCGCAATTGCGTTCCATCCACGCGACGATCGTTACTTTTTAAGTGGTAGTTTAGATGGCAAATTGCGGCTTTGGAATATTCCTGACAAAAAGGTCGCCGTCTGGAATGAAGTAGACGGGAAGACGAAACTCATAACGGCAGCTAATTTTTGCCAAAATGGGGAATTCGCAGTGGTCGGTTCGTATGATGGTCGCTGTATTTTTTACAACACGGATCAACTGAAATATCACACACAAATTCATGTACGTTCAACTCGTGGAAAAAATCGTATAGGCCGGAAAATTAGTGGCATTGAGCCAATGCCAGGAGAAGACAAGATATTGGTTACTTCAAACGACAGTCGGGTGCGACTCTATGATTTACGTGATTTGAATTTATCATGCAAATATAAAGGCTATATAAACATCTCCTCGCAAATTAAAGCCTCATTTAGTCATGACGGCAAATACATAATAGCCGGTTCGGAAAATCAATGTATTTACATATGGAAAACCAATCATGACTATTCAAAATTAAGTTCCGTAAGTAATAAAAATTTGAAAGATTTGATTTCTTCAAGTGAGTCCAATGTGATAAAAAAAAAAAAAAAAAAATTCATACAGGTTCGAAGGGATCGTAGCGATTTTTGGGAAGGTATTAAAGCCCATAATGCAACAGTTACGTGTGCTATATTTGCCCCACATCCGGAAGCCATTATAAAACCAGAACCTGATGAAATTTCTAATGAAAAAGTAAATTCCTTAACTATCTCTTCATGTACAATGTATTTGACGATAATTATAATTCATTTTTTCTTTGATTTTTCAAATGAAGCAAACTAATAATCAACCAGATCCCTTAGTGGAGCAACACAAAAAAGGTTGTGGCTATGTTATGATTAGTGCCGACTTCAATGGTGCTATTAAAGTTTTTATAAATAAAACTAAACCCAAACACAGTAGCTTACCTTACACGGCCATAGCAGATTAATTAGTTCTAAAATTAAAATAACTCTATGAACACAAAAAATTTAACGATTTTAATTTGGCTTGTAATTAAGAAGAAAAATAAAAAAAAAAAAAAAAAAACCGAAAAAGGAAAAAGGAAAAAGAAAAAAGAAAATGAAACCAAATTGAATAATGAAATTCTTTATAAGAAAGAATTCTTGTGTAACATGTTTCGATGCGAATGATTTATGTAATTAAACTTTTAATTCATGTAAAAACGAACAATCGATCCGTATAAATATCAGGCTTGTAGGCATTAGTTCAATTTTTAAAAACAACTATAATTTATAAGCTTTCTTACTATATTTAATAGCATTCGGGACATTTTCATGTGTATTCATATGAAGATTCCTTTTGCAAGCTTAAATTTTGATTCAAAAGCCTTGTTCAATGTTTATAAATAATTACTTATCTATAAAAAGTATTTTTAACACATTGAAATAATAATAATAATAACTTAAGCAGAGCTTATATAAGATGGAAAATGTTTATCATTGCTTTTCAAGTCCTACATCACCTTATATTTTTTTAATTGCATTTTTCACTTCTAGGTAGTTATTGTGCAACATATTTCCGATTTATTTGTATTAAAAATTCTTTTGAGTATTAAGACATAATTCGAAATATTTTTTATATTCTACTCTATTTGTATAGAAAGTTAGTATTTTATTTTTAAATTTATTTATATTATTTACTTTATTTATAGTAATTAATAAAATTCAATTATTTTTAGCATGAAAAACCAATAAATTTGTTATATGTTATCTCTAGATAGTATTCAGATGACAATCGTTTATTCAAAAATTACGTTTAATTTCTCTCGCTTATTCAGTTTATAAAATTGATGGCAATTTTTAATGCGGTTTTGGAGTTTTACTTATAAAAAGCCTTTCATGTCAATTACTTAAGGGTCTTTCTTTCAGAATTTCTCATCACCGAGGAATGTGGGGTCTATTCATTTTCATCAGAGACCTTACAAAGTATACATATATATAATTGATCAGCATCAAATTTTAAATTGATTTAAGCATGTCTGTTTGTCCGTCTGTGTAAGGTTTCCTGGCCGCAAAAATGAAGCTACCGACTTCAAATTTGGCAGAAACGGTGGAAATTCTTGCACGCAAGTGGATATTGAAAATGGTCCAGAGCAGAAGTCCGCAGTGGAGCATAAAACGACCTGTGCAATAGTGTTTTTCTTAATAATGATGTGTAGGTCTTTCATCGTTACTCAGAAATTAAAAAAGTTAGAAGGCTGAAATTTTCCACATTTACTTTAAACACTTTAGTCTTTACGTGCAAGAACGGAAAAAAGGCCACGCGCACACAAAGTTTAAAACTTAAAACTATTTTGTACACTCCTCAAAAGAAGATATATTATCTGCCTAAAAATGGATCCATTCTGAAATGAATATTGTAGACACCCCGATCTGGTGGACTAATTTTTTCTTAATAATGCCTGTGATATGGGTATAAAATAAAAGACTTTGGAGAATGGAATACGAAAAGCTAAGTGTGTTAATTGTAAATTAATTGGGGTAGACATCGCGACTTAGTGGATACATGCTTTCTTAAAAATACCTTCGATATAGGTATCAAATGAAAGGAGTTGGAGAGTAGGATGCGACAAAGTATGTTAGTTATAATTTACTTAAGATGTGCGTTTAATACATAAAGTCTTGGGCCGCTTAGAAAAAACCGATCTGTTGCACATTCAAATTTGAAATGGATCAAGCGTTTATGTGGTATGGGGGTATGCGAGATTTGGCCCTCGCCGAATGTAACTGTCTTGCTTGTTGATATTTTAATGTGTAGAACGAAAAATTATCCTAATATCGGATGCGATCCGCTCTCAAGAACTACAAGACGCGTATGATATGATTAAAGCTGTGCGATAAACGATCAAAATTATATGATAATTGTTTGATATTTGTTATCTCATTTCCGTGATATACAAAAATATTACGTTTATACTTATCACTAACAATTAAGGTATTGTTTTTCATTGCCTATGAAAGATGGCGCAGACAGCTTTATTGATCATTCTAATTATTTGTTTGCACTATGATAGCGCGAAATAAGAAAATTTACATAAAATTAATTTGCATATTGTCTGGCAAATATATTCATAACCTTGCGAAGGTTGGAAACGACCTAACTGTTGTATATGTAGAACGGTGATGTGAGCTCTCAAAGATTACTTTTACGTAATTTTTTTTAAATGTTGAACTTCTGAATGTGAATGTGGAATGAATCCAAAAATGGACAGACGTCCCTGATTGGATCAACTTGAATTGTGGTTATTGCAAACAGCATGGAAAGAAACTTTTTAATGCATTTTTATGCTTTAATCGTGGGAGCTAGTAAATGCTCTTAAATTTTTATATTTACTAATATTGACGTATCATTAGATATTTGTTTTATATTTATTACAAACACGCAATAAATTAATTTTACCTCTAGAAAGTTGAACATAAAAGATTCTCTAGCCGGGGAATATTAAGTTAGGGCGGACGTAAGTAACATGCAGAAGGGCTTAAGATAGGCCCTATTTTTACTATACCGATCACAATCTCCATTGATAGAAGCCTCTCGGTCCGTCAGATGTCTGTTTATGGAAATTTGTCTTCTAGCAGTTCTCAATTTTTGAGATATTGTGATGAAATTTGGTACACTGACGTGTTTTGACCCAAGGACAAGCGCTATTGAAAATGGTTTGAATCGGTCCACTTTTTCGACAACTTCCGATATAACATCTTATTTAAAAAATTCTTTATATGGCAAAAAGTTGCCTAAGTTGTAGTATTTCGGTATTTTACATTGGTGTGAAAACTTTGAACGGGATGGAGCAATTTTTTTGAGCCCTCTCTCATATAACGACAAGTGAAGTTCATACGACAAAAAGGTATAATTTTCGATGTTTCATGATGAAAATTATATCATAATAGCAATTGAATGTAAAAAATTAATCTATACTAAATTTGAACCATCTCAGTCTATATTATGGATCCTATCCTAATAGCGGGTTTCACGAAAATTGATCGATATTTTATATAATGGTGATGAAAATTGACCCATAGTAGTAATTTCATACAAAAAGGAGCGCGTAACTGCACTACGAAAAGTGGTGGAGGGTATTTAATAGTCGGTGTTGCCCGACTATAATGTTCTTACTTGTTTAATAATTAATATGCTTCGATTTTAAAACTTTTCATTCACATCAACGGTTACTATCGTTTTTGTTGGTGCCCGTTCCAATATATCGCTCGTTTCCAATTCAATTTCCGGCGGTTTCTGGGTTGTATTCAATGCACTATGATCTGCGTCAACAAGTTGTAGACCATCGACACCAATGTCCATACAACCGATAGGCCAATCGATCAATTTCAAACTAATAAAATTTAGAGTCGCATTTGCACAGCCATGTAAAGTGTTGTAATCATGATGATCAATGCTATGAATTTGCAGACATCCCGTTATGGCGAGTCCTGGCCAAATGGGTACACAAAATGCTGGTATATTCGCGGCGAAAAAGGTGTTCGTATATAACGTATTCCCATTTAAACGAACACTAGCACGTATATCCCAAGATTTTGTTGAAATTATCCAATCGGCGCATACTGTTCAGCAAAACTTGTCGAATGATTTACTTGATTAAATGGAAATTTTAAACTTACTTAACTTACTTTTCTGATGAATATTTAATAAATCATTATCCACTTTGGCGCAACATTCGCAGCGCCATGGAGTTAAGCAAATGCAATTTTCTTTTATAAATTGAGATGTGGTGCGCAAATTGTTATTGGAAGATTCTTGATAAGTGGTTATATTGCCACTACTTAATAATGTGAACGCTAACATTAATACCGTTATATTAACAATCGCCGTCACCATGCTTACTTGCGTCTTCATAATTAACGACTATTATATTGCATTTCTTTACTTGGTTTAATTTTTTGGCTTTTGAATTTTTATTATAATTTCTTTTGCCAACAGAGGAGAGAATAAAAAGCAATAAAAACAAATGAAACATTAACGTGTATCTTAAATGTCTTGTGTGTATTAACTTAATTTTAAAATTTTTTTTCAAATATCTGTACTAAAATTCCACTCATTATTTCGTAATGAAATATTAGAGCGGTACTTAATAATATGTATTTAGAAGTCAACAAAGTAAACCGTTTGTTATCTCGTAACCTAAGCTCCTAAGGTATAATTGTGCAGTGCACGTATATATCTTGAATAATTATACAAAAAGTGATAAAACCGTTTACTATAAATATTGCGACAACAATCAATATAAGTAAAGAGTAATTTTTATATGACATGGGAAATAAGTTTCCAGAAATTTCTAACGGCGTAAAAACATTGAATACGAACTTATCAAAAAGCCGCTAAAAATTTTCACATCTGTCAGTCATCTGTCAACATTCATTCATTCGTTATTGAAAGCTTTAGTGTTAGAGAGCAAGCTGCCAATCGATATTTCGGACACTTCTCTTTATTCGATTATGCGAAATCTTGCAGAAACTTTTGCTTCCGACGGTAGCACAGCCAAAATATTTATAGAAACAAAACAAGTAAGAACATTATAGTCGGGCGTCGTCGACTACTACATATCCTTTACTACTTTGCCAAGTACAGTTATTCGCTCGTTTTGGTAATGATACACCAAAAAATCAACATTATTTTTATGCCAAACCATAATTTTCATAAAAGTCCGCATATTGGAAGATTAGATTTTCTCTCCATGTAAGACTTAGCGTGTCGCGAAAGCGCCTATATAAGTAGACCTTTGCGATCCAAATTCCCTTTTGTTAATTTTTTTTCGCTGAATCATATGAATTATTGGAGTGGGGGAAGAAATAGACCCATGTGGTTCAAATTAGATCCACTTAATTTTTTTATTTAATTACTATCATGAGCAAATTTTCATCACAAAAAAATTAACAATTAGGCTCCTTTGGCATATAAGGGCTTACGTTTCATGAGAATATGCGGTGATATCCAAAAAATAGACCTACGTGGCCCATAGTCGGTAAGTTAGATTTCCTTGCCTATTTACTATTGTGAGCCAATTTTTACCATGAAATATTCGAAATATTCGGAAACTCGATCTTTTTACCATATAAAGCTTTAGCTTCCGCAGGGACGGTTATAAGAGAAGGGTTCAAAAAAATAGGCCCAATTGGTCCGAAGTTTTCAAACCAATTTAGAATGCCGAAATACTACTGTTTAGACACTTTTGCCGAGAAATTTTGAAAATTGCAACATTTTTCCATATAACGACTTTTCAGAATAGGGCGTTATGTGTGGAATGGTTGAAAATGTATATCAATTTCATCAAAATCGAAACTGCTAACTGCAAATTGCTAACTGCAACTTGAACACAAAAAAACATGAACAGACACCCGACGGACAGATAGGATTAGATCAATTCAGAAAAGAATGCGCAAATCGGCGCAATGAAAGGCTTGTCTATTTTAAGCCCCTCTGTGTGTTACCACTCTGTCTGTCCGCACAAACTTAACATACCGTGTGCCACTTGTGGTGTAGGATATCAAAAGGGTAACATTAGTCTTTGTGGTAAAACTCCGCGAAAGAGTTACGTAGACAAACGCGCCTAAGTATAGGTTTATAGTGCAGTTAAGAGAAAGATATAGATTATGCGGCTCAGTTGTAGAATCAACAAATTCGGAAAGTCTCTGTGAAGTTGGGCTACATAAATCTAATCTCTATGTAACTGTACTGTAAGCTTGGGAAGTCCAAGAGATATAAACCTTCTTGCGAAGCGCAATTAGAAATTCGTTTTAGTATCACTGGCTAGAGGATCGAGGTGTTTGCAAATTTATGCACCACATTTCTGTGCACTAAAGAAATACTAAGAGACAAGGGAAGATTGTTGTCTTCTTTTCCATTCCATTAATTTGATTTTGTTTTTAAAAATTAGTGAGCTACGAACAAGGCCACTTCTGATATCAGCAATCTGGCAGGTATGCGATGATTTATAATGAATTCTGACAATTTATTGTTGAATTTCAAATAATTTCTTTTGCTTTTTTTTGGATCAAATTTGTAAAAACGTGGAAAAAAATCTAAATTTTCTCTTAAAATTATTCAGTTATGTGTTTAATATAATTGCAAATTTTTCCAATATAAACTTAAAATCTTATATAATTAAGTTTAAAATTAAGTTGCTGCGTAAGCGAGTTGATTGAAATTTCTTTGTGGTAAAAAGTATAAAAGAAGAAGAGGAAGGCCAATACGAAATATTTATTTGTCTAATTGGACACGGTAAAAAGGTGTCCCTTTATTATTAAAAGAATCGACTAAGAGAGAGACAGAAGTGTAGACGAACGTAAGTTAGTGATGAAAACTCTTAAGACTATAAGTGATCGCGAGATTTTAATGCATTTCGTTAAACAGAATCTAATGGCCGGAGGAAGTGTCGGAGGTGGGGGCCAACTACCATCTAAAGTAGTCAAGGACCAACCAGCCAGCCAACCATCGGATCTGGCACGTAGAAACTTTATTTATTTTAATAAAAATTTTTAGATCACAAAGCTGACTAATGGATCAAATCAAAAATGCTTTGATCAAGTCTAGGATATCCATTATTGTGTGTGCATTTCCCTATCCAAGATATTGGGCATGCTAGTTTTGTTCTGCCGCTTGTTGTGTCCCCAAACATTCATCGGTAATGCAAGAAAGTAAATATGTGGAAAAACATTCCCCCAAGAGAAGAAACTTTTTAAAATATCTACGACACATTGGGGTTCTGCTCGAGGACCCCACACATGCTCATATTTGTAGAGACGTGTAGTGAGTGGTATTAAATATTCATAAAAATAAAAATCTTTACGAAATGAAAATGTGGGGATTAGGAATAAGAAATCTATTATTATAGCCTTTGTCACATGTTGCCTTCCGTCTGTAAGCGGTATGAAATTATCGATTCTTTTACTTAACGATCTGAGATGGTTGTACTATGTTACGTATACCGAAGGAATGAAGTACTGACGTCATTTTTAAATTGTCAATTTGTAAATATAATTTTTTAAGCAGCCATCCTTCAGAACGAATATGGAGACAATGTAGAAAAAAATTCTTCAAAGTTAATAATAAACTCAAATAATCGCAGACTTTTTCCGAGGAACGCTCAAAATTCTTAGTTTAAGTTATGTTAGACAATTCCGAGTAATCGAATTATAATCAAGTGAAAGGAAAAGAAATCAAATTTTAATGAGTTTACGGGTGATGGAGAAATGGAGACTGCGGTATTTGTGAAAAGCAATATAAAAAAGAAAATTTATATAATTTTTTTTTTCAAACAGAAGCCGAAACTTTCTACAAATGAAATTCCTTTCATTGTGCCAGGAGCCCCGCGCAGATATAGATCGGCGGATACCGTAAGTACGACAACTCTGAGTAGTCTATCAATTTTCTTGCATATTCTTATTTGGTGCCTTAAGCACTTGGTTTATTTACCGGACTTACTTACATACTTCCCAGGGAAAGAAATTTTTTTGTCTTGTGGGAAGCACAGGAGACGTTGACTAGCTTGCTACAAAGAACAATCGCTTCGCAGCAGCTGTTTGAAACAGAATCTGAAATAGAACTTGCCTTAGCTTATTGTCGGTCGCTACTCATCATTAAGAAAATATCGGAATATCAAAGGGACGCCCTTAAGTGATTGCAATACATTCTCATTATTTTATATTTATAGATTTCACAAAAGTACAAAGGTAGAAAGGTAAAATAAAACTAAAACATAACGGACATAACATTTATCCATGACGATAATGGACCCTCATCACTAACACTGTTATTATGCATTATGCGTTAACGGCGGTTTGTTGCAGAAATTTAAATTAAAAGCCTATTTAAAATTTCCTTGTAATTGCAGAGTGCTAAAATCGAGATTACAGAACCAGAATTACGTCGGATTGTTGAAAGATATCATCCACGCCGAGCCAGCCACCACCACACCACCAGAGAACACCATGATAATGAAATTAATATGATCAGGTTAGACTTTTTTAGATTTATTATTATTACTCTTATATTTATCAACACGAGTTGATTGTATTAGCGTTCGATGTGATCTCCTTTTAATCTGAATCGAGCTGCTGATACGCTGCTCGAAGCGATGGACATACCGTTGAATGCATAGCCTTTAAATTTTTGAATTGTTTTTATAGAATGGTTCAAATGATTGGTTTAGGGATCGCCATAGGAATAATTTTGCGGGGAGCTATAAAGTAAACTAATGAATACGTAAAGTATGATTTCCGTTGGTTGTACTTTAGCAGAAGCGTTGACTCCCTAGCGATTAAGTAGTTGCCTTGTACACTTGCTCGAGCAATTATCCAAAAGTTGAACTTGGACTTTGTTCTGGCCAGAACTGTTTTCGGTTAAGAAGGCAAGAAGACAAAGCGGATATTAATTACTTGGGCTGGAAAACTGTTCGAGGGTTTATTAAAGGTATATGTCTTTCGCTTTCATCTTTCTTTACGCCCCGTAATGATGCTATATATTGTGATGTTTCATGCAGGCGAAACGAGTCATGACTACTTAAAAGTAAATTCTATAATTCCCGATAGTAACCCATTTTCTGTACGAGATGTTTGCAATAATAAAACTATAACCTGCTAAATTCACAATATTCTGGTTACATGAGAAATCCCCATTAATCCCCCTTTCGGAGCTATAACTTGGACGGGACTAAATTCCGTGAAAAAGTAAATTGTTTTTTTCTTTTATTTTTTTTCTTAATTTTGTAACGAATCTGTGTGCATTTATTTATCTTTTTAGATTATCTAATCAATTGTTTAGCAGGAATCTTTCGTGAAAGGAGAAAAAAAAAGGAAAATGATCAAATTATTATTGAACAATTAATTATTAATTAATTTTCAATATAAACATTAATGCAGAAAAAAAATTGAAAAACTAACGAATTAATAAATTTATTCAAATATAAATTGCAACTAGCAAGAAAATCTTTTTCACACTCGCCGCCTTTAGCGAAAATTAATAAGAAAATTATATTCGATTGTGTCCAACACCTCTATATTTCACAAAAACAAAAACAATTCGAAAAATGAAATTTCCATTCGCCATGAGTATGAACGGTTTTTCCTATCTTCTTTACATGAAAATGTACGTCTGTAGGACATAATTTTCTCGTTGTATCTCATTCACATTTTACATTGCGCTGTAGGCGTGTTCTTTTGCTTTCCTTAATTTTCAATATTTTTGCAAATTTTGTGGACGGTATCTATCCTCATTTTTGCCCAGGAGCATGTTTGCTACTGTGGTGTACCAAGAAGCTTTATTAATAGGCTGGTATTGTAGCGGAGACAGAAAAAAGGAAAGGAATTGCCATTGGAGGCCATGTGCAGGACAAGGTGAGCAAAAAGATTCATAAAATCTTCCCGTATGGAACTAAGCGACTGGAGGCGACCTAGGTTTGGAAGTCTGTGACCAAACGGAAACACGGATCGTAATTCTCCCAGGACATACCCTGGAAAACGTTGGTATGCCCGATATCGATTCATGCAGATTCTACCAAGGGACGAGTGAGAAGTCGCATCATATTCTGCCATCTGCAGAATCAGACACAATGTGTTTGGCGAACATTTCATAACGCCGGACACGGTATGATGCTCTGAACCAAAGAATGTGGCGGGATTCGTAGGAATTCTAAAACTGAAGCGCTACGGGCGCGGTCTAGTACAACAGATTTTTTAGATCGCGGTACGGATCGCGGTACTCTCGCAATTATTAATAATGTTTACTACAGACATTACAAAGAGGGACAGACGAATAAGCCGAAATAGATCCATCATTTGGTGCTCATCAAGAATATATATAAATTTTAGAGAGTCAAAATAAATATAATCCTATCTCTAATATACATCGGGATTTTAGAGAAGAATCGGTATTATGACTTACTAGATCTACCGAACTACTACTACTAGATCTACTAGAACTACCGAGCACATCATCCTTTCCCCTTTTCGATTGTCGAATCAACGGTTATAAAACAAGTAATGTTTGAAATTATTTTTTGGTGGCATTTAATCGTATGAAAAGAGCTTTGAATACTTGCAATCCCTTTTTTCTTATGCGGTCTAATTATCGAGACTCCTATGCCAGATACCTACCTATTGGTACCTTAAGAACACCTTATTTTACTTGGTTTACAACAGTCGTGAAAAGGACGATAGGCGCGTAAAATTTTGCACAGATATTCCTCGATCCATTAAGAATGTTAGGTGAATAAAAATTGGGCATGATCCGTTTGTATGCATGTTCGCAATATGGAGGAAACTGAAATATCCTCAGAAAAGGGTCGACAACGTTTTCATATCTTTGCCTATAATTTTTGATCCCGTGAAGATATTTCAGCTATTCGGCAGGACCATCTTCATGTTATAAAATTTTATTCCAAAATATTTCCCATTTACTTTAACACACATTAGCATTTATTCGATTTAATTACAAAATAGTTTAGAAATAGGAAAAGGAATTAAAATTTTATCGTTAATTATATGAATACATAAAATAGGACCATCAGGACAAGTTTTGGATGAATTCCGCAAATGAATTTAAGATTCTTAAAAGTATCTTCTTTCCCGTAGACGAAAATATGAAAAAATTTTCGTTTATTTTCAAGGTGATTCTAATTCCTCATTTATGATGGACGTGTACGTAGACAGATCGCAAGCATTTTTTTACCATTGGATTCTTCATCGATCAAGTTCCGCCAAATATTACCGTTTGCGAGTGTGATATGTCGACAAATATCGGGATTCAAAATGACCCCCCAATTGAATATAAGTTCCAAGTATGTACACGTTTAGCTATTTGGGCTAAATAATTTTTAGACAATTTCAAGTCTTGAAAATGTTTGCTTTTTTCGAAATGCATTATTTCCGGTTTTCGTCAAAGAAAAAACTTTGGTCAAAAGGGAGTCTAATTTGATGATATCTTTGGTCCATCAAGTGGCCATGGGGATACAGTAATTATTTTCGGAGGGTAGTGATAAGAAAAATTATAATGCGTACAAGCGTAAATTTCTGAGCTAATATGGAATTGGACAGTTTTGTGCGAGCATTTCGAATCAAATAGAAATCTAATGTCCGTTTTTAAATGGATTTCAATTAAATATTACATAGAGGAATAGTATTCTCACTGAATTTATCAAAGAGGAAAGCTTATATGAATAGGGAAGCTTCCATTAAATAGTTATAGCTCTACTCTTACGTTTACAGTAACCAATGGTATAGATTTCTATAAGACTTCAGTGAAAAAATTTCAAATCTTTAGGAATCCAGTACATTGTGTAGAATAATCAATATGCCAAGTAGGCGATGATATACGCCCGTTGACATATGCATATATTTGAAGTAGTATATATTCATAAATCATTTTGATTTCCTTCAGAACGAATATGGAGACAATGTAGAAAAAAATTCTTCAAAGTTAATAATAAACTCAAATAATCGCAGACTTTTTCCGAGGAACGCCCAAAATTCGTAGTTTAAGTTATGTTAGACAATTCCGTGTAATCGAATTATAATCAAGTGAAAGGAAAAGAAATCAAATTTTAACGAGATTATGGACGAAGGCGAAAAGGAGAAGGAGAAGGAAAAGGAGAAGGAAAAGGAAAAGGAAAAGGAGAAGGAGAAGGAGAAGGAGAAGGAGAAGGAGAAGGAGAAGGAGAAGGAGAA
>KK502719.1:0-45398 GCA_000688735.1 Glossina austeni | reverse complement strand
GGTTTGTTGCAGAAATTTAAATTAAAAGCCTATTTAAAATTTCCTTGTAATTGCAGAGTGCTAAAATCGAGATTACAGAACCAGAATTACGTCGGCTTGTTGACAGATATCGTGCAGCCGAACAATTACGTTCGCATCATCGGCATCATTCTCGTCCAAAGGAGTTTGACTATGCCGGGTATGTTTTCCAGTGAAAAGATTCACTTTTTAACATATTATTATTATTATTGTTATTCTTCCTATTGTGCAGGGTAATGAGTCTAATAGGTATAGCAATCATTGTATTCGTGCTTATCAAAATGACTCAGTGAACGAGTGAGCCTTTGCTTTCGTTTCCGCAATCTCTGCGGTCGCATTTGAACAAATGAAAATTGACCTTGAAAGTCTCGAAAGTAGCACTGCTTATATCAAATGCGAAATGCATAAGAAAAACAGCGCGCTGTTGCAGTGTTGCAAGCCTTTTTTGATTCGATAATTTATTTGCAAAAATTGATTATTAAAATGAAATGAATGCAAATGCATTTGCAGTGGCCAGTTTCAATGATGATGTTACCAAGATTTTTGACACTTCAAGTCAAGCCTGAACTCGTTCTTTGCGACATGACGTTAGCATAGAAACATAATTTACGTTATTAATGGTTTTTCAAAATTAATTTCCGTAAGTAATAAGAATATTTTTCACTTTCACTACTCAAGTTCTTTATATCCTCCAAGGTATATTGAAACGAGGACTCGATTATAAATTTCCAGTGACAAAATGAATTCTTTTTGAATCTACGACTAAAAATGTAAGCAATCCGCAATAATCAATAGAACACCTTTGGCCGGAAGAAGAACTGCATAATTCTTTATGAAAGAAAACTTTCTTAAATTCAGTTTAATTATTATATAAAAAAGTTGTTAATAATATCTGCAAATTGAAATTGAAAAAAATTGCAATAATAATAATATTGAAAAACATATCCAACATTTTTTTTTATTACGCGAAACTAATTTTCTTCCATCAGTCCAAGTAGTAACGGTTTCTCTAATTCCGCGTCTTGGATACGTTTTCAGATTCGTCCTGTAGGAAAACTATCGGACCCTACCTATTCGCATATTGAGGCCATTTTTCCTTTAATGATAATCTGATGATGATCTTTAGTTTGCCGTTAGCAGTTTTCCTAAGTGATGGTCTCGTTAGGTTGCAATGACCCATAGGATACATTGTAACTAGTGAGACTGTAAGGACCGTACTTCGATTTCTTTTCGTCAAGATATCATAGAAGAAAATAAAAAAAAAATAAAAAATGTTTTTTTTTTGTGTGGAAATCAAGATTGCTGTGGAAAAGGTGGTTGGGAAAAAACAATTATCAAAAATCTGTTAGATAATTAGTACATTTTAAACAAGTCTACGCTACTCCAAATACTATGACAGTTTATTGAAATGGTTACTATAAAAAGTGGATCCGATGCGGTAAAAGATCTTTGAGATAAGATTTTCTAAAAAAAAAAGGAGGAGAGAAGCATTTGGTGTTAATTGACGTAAATTTTTTGGTGTAACAATCAGAAAGACGGTCTTGGCCTAGTTGCGTGATGCTAAAGAAACAAAATGCGTTACATTCTTTTTGGTGAAGTAATCAAGAAAATTATTTTGATCAAATAAAATGCCTGGGGAGGGGATGTCCTTCTTATTGGTACGGGACCTACCGGGCTGCCAAAGAAGCAAAGATAAATTGAAGACGTTTTTTTTGAATGCATGTAATTTCTATTAAATTATTTTTCTGTTAAAGCCCAGTTGGTTCCCGGTAAGGCGTGTCATCGAGGAAACATCTTCGGTAAGTGGTTTAATTTTCTCTCATTATAAAAAAATTTGTTTATCACTTTTTTTGGAAAAAAAAAAAAAGAAAAATTGAAAAATTGACATAATTTAACAAAAAAAAAAATATATACATATATACATATATATATAAAAAGAAAAAAAATTGAGTTTTTACAAACAAACTGTATGACAATTTAATTTTGTATTCAACTTTTGTTAACATAAAATAACTCAACTTTTCAAATGGAAATATGTTTGATTCTTGCAGTAGATCTCTGATTGAAAATAAAAAAAAGAAACCATTAAAAATATATTCCGTGGTATATAATAATTTTCGTTATATAAAAAAAAAAAGAAATTAACTAGAGACCATGTGGAATGATGTCACCGGAGGCAAAGTTATAATGGGTCAGATGTCATAAAAGGAACCCAAAGTGTCTGTCTGCTTTTCCCCCTTTAAGTATTTGCTGTCTGTGATCTCTCACCAACGATTCTCTTTAGCTTTTCTATTTCCGTCTTTTTCAAGTCTGACTCTCTACCTCGAGCAGGCATTGAATTTGAAATAATTGTTCGAGTTCAACTAAGAGTAGCAGAATGTGGAGTCGAGATGCGGGAGCTACTAAATAATCGTTGTACGTAGGAAAAAAAAGAAAGTAATGTTAAACCTGACGTTGTCTGTTACAGGAATAATTTTGAAGGTTTTATTGCCGATTTCAATTTATCGCTTGGCCTATATTTCGGTTTTTTTATTCTTTAAATGTTGTGTCGGGACCACTTTCCAAAAATACTTTACTTGCTTGGTCTCATATCTTACTGCTTTGTTGGTAACATGCTGCTGAAGTGTTAGATGCGTCAAGTTTTAGTCTTTTTGTTCCATCGCAAGAAAACATTCACGCCCGAATGAATGACGACGCGCTAGTCAAAACTATTTACATTTACTAGGGATTTTAATTTTTCTTTTTATTAAATTCTATTACAAGAGACTTGTACTTACATCAAGATCTTAGTTAACCTGAGTGGTAACATTTTCATAGCTGCTTCTTTCGATCCAAGTCGTTTTATATAGAAGAACGAATTCAATTTCTTTTGCAGTAAGCGCTGTAGGGCTGAAAGTACGAAAAAAGACGAACAAATTGATAAATAAAAGCTGAAAAGTGTTGCGAGCCTTAATTGAAAACAAAATAAAAATAATAGTAAAAAATATAATTCTTAATAAAATACACAGCAACTCATACGCAGGGTAACGATTTGATTAGGAACACGTAACCAGGAAACCGGAATTTTTGTACGGAAACTACACGCTTATTGTATAAAAATGATAAAATAATTGCGAATCACTAGCCTTAGGTTCGGCCCATGTGTATGTAAAACTTTCGAATGCCATAAGTCGAGCGCTTTTTTCGCATTTTCTAACAAACCAAAGCATGACACTATCGGCGCAAGCAAGTGATAATCGGAACAATGTCAGTATGACGTATGAACCGGATGGACTAGCGCTTCCCCATTTTTCAGACTATATCCTTTTGATCTCGCTAAACAAACGAGCATCGCCTTCTTGCGGTAGCGATTACATCTTACGACAGACATAGTTTGGGAGTTGGTGTCCCTGCCGTACCCTGGGATCGCTTCTGTTTTCAAAAACAAAATAACTGTTGTTACTTATAAACCATAACAAGTAAAACGATAAAAATTTGCGCTTATGGATGATCCTAGCGTAACATGGCGTAAATAGGCGCAACATTTACAAGTATTACATACAATCCATATAAGAATTTCCATGTAAAATACGGCTTTATATGAGAAAACGGTTTCATTTTTCATATTTTATGATGACAGATGGTCTGCCGTAGTAATTTGATAGTATATTTAACCATGTATCAAATTTGGACAGAATACGTTTCTGTTTTGGACATCACTTAAGGTAAGGAGTGAAAAGTAAACCCGTATATGGCATGAAATTTTGTTGTTTAATAATTTCTGATGAAAATTGAGTCGTAATAGGAATTTGACGTAAAGACTAAACGTAACAAAAATTTGGATCGCATAAATCCATGCATTTAAGAGTTCACTATACATCAAGGTTCTCACGAACCTAACGGAGGTTCTCCTTTATATGCCACCAAATACAAACTTACAGTACATTATGCTGAAAATGGATGAATGGATGGATAACGTCTGTAACACGAAAATTAAATTTTGGCAAGATCAGTGCACGACTTGGGCACTTTTCAGTGGAAGAGCTTGCATGAACATCTTACCGCAATATGAAAACAAAACATTTTACCCATTACCTACATAACGAAAGTTAATGCATAAATAATTGCAATATAGCAGCAAGTGGTTTAAAGAATTTGAGGCTAATACCAGTTTAGTATTTTCTTCGTTTCTTTTGTGCCTGTTAGTGTTATAATCTATTAAATCCGTATACTTAATATACCGCCCATCATGTTCAGCTCGTTTGAATGCATTCCTAATTTGCTTTAAGTATAATTAATTACTTATAAAAATAACAATAGTTTTTCACTTTCACACAACAGAGGCGATCTTTTAAACGCTTCGTTGTCTATTTTGGGAAGAAGATGCCTTTCATTCTTGTAAGACATTCGTCTCATTAATGTAAATGTACCCTTATTTCTATTGTATAGTGTGTGCGGATTTGTGTGTTTTCTCTTTTGCAAGACATGCGTGTGCGCATTTATTATACTGGCAACAGACTCTCAAGCGCTAAATTTGAATACACGTTGATGTGCGTCTTTGCGCAATGATTTCACCGCATGCAAGCTCATGCAAAAACTTGTACAAATGTATCGATTTATTAACAAGCACTTGAGCGATTTACAAGTAGACCTATTATTATAAAATATGAAATATCCTCGTTTCAATAAGTGATTCCCGTATACTCTGCGTATATTTAAAGACCCGCATAAAATGTTGGATTTTTGAAAGCGCAAAAGCATGTTCAAGTTAACAGGATAACGTTGAGTAACTGTTAACATAGTACCGGTTATCGTAAATTTGAATCAAACTATTGTTCGCATGAACATCATTTAAACTGAGAATTGAATTATTGCGGTTAGCTATTGGATGGCATTGTTAGCGCACGACTGAACGCAAAACAATTAGCGAGCAAGCGAATACCGATGGATCGCCTTTCACAGTACAAAAATGAAACTATACTCTAAACAACGTTGAAGGGGAAGATGAAAATTTAAATTGTATTTTGCTCCTTAATCTAAATTCTTTAATAAAAAAAATAGAGTTTAAGGTAGCTTTCAATTAATTCTTTTTTTTTTTTTTTTTTTTTTTTTTTGTTTTTCTTTCAGTTTTTTTTGATTTTATTTTGTTTGGCTTTTATTTACGGTTGTTNACTCTAAACAACGTTGAAGGGGAAGATGAAAATTTAAATTGTATTTTGCTCCTTAATCTAAATTCTTTAATAAAAAAAATAGAGTTTAAGGTAGCAAGAAGTTTAATGTTTTGATTGTTTTTTTTTTTTTTTTTTTTTTTTCTTTCAGTTTAATTCGATTTTATTTTGTTTGGCTTTTATTTACGGTTGTTCTGCTCATTAACTCATAGGTAAAATTGTTTATTATCTCCTCTTATTTCGGTCAGTTTCTCTTTCTCAAAGTTAAACATCGTTCGTATTATAAAATAAAACAATACGTTGAGGTCATTGCATTATAGACAATATTGAAAATGTCTTTTTTTGTCTTTCCTTTCTCTTGGGGTTCCTTTTTACGGTTGATTTGTTTTATGATCTAAATATTAGTTTTTCTATTTTTACGTGTGACTAATGGTGCGAAAATAAGACGTAATTGAAGGTACAAATAAGGTGAAAAAAGAAAAAAAAAACACTTGAAAACTTATATTAAGCGCAATATTCTTTAGAAGTTCATAATGTTCATAATGATTACCGGAAAAGGGAAGTGTTTTCATATTTTCATTTTTTTCATTTTGTTTGGACGTATGCACATTTGATATATAATTTTATTATTATTATCATTAGTTTAGCCAGAGAACGAATTCTAAGACTAAAGTCTTAAAGTACTAACATCTAAGGCTATCGGCTCTATTAAAAATCTATCTGCCGCACTTGAGATTTGCACCCCCGACCATTGTTGAGTTGTTAGTCAAGACTCTTTGCCTACTCAGCTACCCAGGCGGAGATTCTTAATCGATTTAATCCGGTTCCTATCTCCATTTGCTTATTCATACATTAAATAACAAGTGCTACGCATGATTTACGCAAACGCTACTAGAGATTTATCCTAAAATGACCATAGGACTGAGTTCCGTCTATTTTCTCACCCTGCTAGTATCTTTGTTCACACTTTTTAGGCAAGAACTGCTTCGAAAATTTTTACAAAAAAAAAAAACTTGAGATGATAGGTAAGCGATTTTCACTCCAAGATGGATAGGAATAGGAATTAATCCTGTTCATCTGTTAGTCCGTGCCTCCCTTTGTTCATTTCTCAAATAGCTAGAGCTTATTCACTTTTATAAAAAAGAACTTGAGATGATAAGTAAGCGATTTTCACTCCAAGATGGGTAGGAATAGGAATTAATCCTATTCACCTGCTAGTCCGTGCTTCTGTTTGTCCATATTTCAAATAGCTAGAGCTTATCCATTTTTATGCAAGGGCTTGAGATACTCGAGTCACATCGAGTCACTAATAGAAAATTAATGATCAATTTGACAAACATAAAATTTTGAAAATAACTTTTGGAAAAATATAAAGTCTCCTAAACGAAGAATAGTCCTTCATAAAAATCTAAAGATCTTGTGTTCACAATCTTGTTTGGCACTTTGTTTATAAAGGCCGAAATTGTAAGGATAGCATTGCTGATTGAATATGACCGATTTCCACTACTATGTGTCGAGATTGTATTTGCTACTCCAACCCCTATGGCGATCTAGAGTCGACATTACGTTATTTGAAGTTATTAGTTAAGGCTTAAATTAAAGGAACCGAGAAAAACGTACTTGGTTTTCAAATGAGAAGGCAAATCAATAGCGCACCACGAGAGGAGAAATTAACGCGCTCTACAAACGTTCAATTGAATTCAGATTATTTTTCAAGAATATGTTTGAAAAATTTTTACGTGATCACCGCACTATATAAAATCCAAAATCGAATTATTTGAAAGATTGGTTGCAAAATTTAGTCTTCAACAGTATGTTGTATGTTATAGGTGTCCCTCTGTCTGTCTTTCTAAGAGATCTAGCTGGTTGCCTAAAAATGCTACCTGGAGTACAAGTTTGTTTCTTTTTTTTGCATGCTAAGTCTAAAAAGCCCTTAAATCGAATGCTTTCGAAGACTTAATTTAGTCTGAATTCTTAGAAGGGAAATCATTAAGTCATTTCCATTCTAGTCTAGTCAGGTAAAGGTGAAAAAACGTATTAAATCTAAAAATGTCGTTTCTTCATTAACTTGTTCGCCTTATCTTTTCACCTTTTCAAGTTAAGTTTACTTACAATTCGAGTGAGACTGGTATTTACCATTTAGTTTTACTATGAATGTCTCTGCTCTCTACTAACGGTCTTCGCCCATTTCACATATTCAATGGCAACATTCTCTGATATAAGGACTTGAACGACCATTTATACCTGACTGTTACGTTCCGAACACAGTGTGCATTAAAGTAAAATCTAGGTATTCGTACATTTGAGTACCACCAGAAATTCCAAAGATATTAGATTACATCGTATGTTAACTTTATCTTTATTTTATAATAATTGACCAACTAAATAATGTGGACTTTGACTTAGAATATTATGATATGAGTAGAAAAGAAAGTTGGATTAGATAGAAAAACCATTTGGCTGACTCTTAAGTAGCAGCGGTTTCTAATAATAAATTGGATCGACTAAGAAGAGAGTACTCTAACTTTAAATATTGCAGATCGGCTTCGAGAAGAAGCTGAACTAACTATAGAATCTTGTAAATAAGTTCGTTTTCTGGTAAGAGGTAAGATTGACTTATAAATACATACGCTGAGTGGAGGCATATAGATTGGAAAACTGGTCTGGGTACAAAAACGATTTGATGCGGATTTGGTGCGGTAGTGAGCCAGACTGTGTAACGGCACTTACGGAAAATAATATAAGCTGCCTTGGAAGCAACGAGTTTGATATGATTTTAAAGTTCTCTAGTACGAGGACCAATTTGTTATGCACATATATATAGTCCAAGGACTGAGTCCGTTGAACATATTATACTATAAAATGACCCGCAAGAAGCTGAGCTAACTAGCGAAAAAGGTTTAGTACGCCCCCAAATAAACCCGTTTCCTAGTCAAGCCAAAATACGACAGGCTAGCGACGGAAAAGAACGTTAGATTTGTCAAAGATCAGACGTGTCCGTGTCCGTATATTCAGGCGCTGTGAAGCTGCAGTCTCTTGGCAAATAAAAAAATAGAATGTTATGATTTGGAAATATCGGAAGAATGTTTACATTGGACTCTCGAAGACTTCCTTTCTTTATAAGATTTTCTACTTAATTGAAAGTTTATAGTAGCTTTTCAATTACGAAGCTCAGAATATCAGCAATATTTGATCTCTTTCTTTACAGGAAACGCTAGGACTCGGTCTCAAAACATTCATACGAAGAATCGATGAAATTATCAAATTCAGTTATACGCGTGCCTATCGATTTGAAAATAGAATAAAATAAAAGTTTTAAAAAAACAGATTTTAGAAATCATTCCTTTACAACGAAGTGAACGATACGAGATTTTTTTCCTTTTATTTTTTACTGAATTTTATAAAATTATGTTTTGTTTTACTTGCAAATAATAATAAGAAGAAGAAATAAGGAGTCTTTTATTTTTTATGATTCTCGGTTAAATCACTTTGTCCCGAAAGAAACACCTGCCAGCTAAAATATGCCTATACACGCATGCGTACCTACGTTAACCGAAAAGTAAGCATTTGGAAAGTATATAAAGAGCATATATTTGTATATATATATGCATAGGCGCTTTTTTCTTCTTTTTCCTTTTCTTTGCCTTTTTGTTTTTTTTTTTTTTTTTTAAGAAAACAAAATCAGACCAACCGACCAAACTAAATATTGAGACAAGAAGCCAAACTAAAAGAGCAAGAACAAAGCGAAACTTTGCACTTAAGTTTATTAAGAGGAGCTCAACAGCCAGAACAAGTTTATTGAGCAATGGAAACAAATCTCATGTATAACATGTTATGTACGTAAGCTGAAATGAATATTTGAGTATAAATCCCTTTCCTTTGAGAAAGAAGGGAAATAAACTTTAAAAGAACAGCTGCTCTGTCCGGTCTCAAAAAGGTATAAAAAAAAAAAAAAAAAACTAAAACTAAAATAATAACAAATCGCATCGTAAACATTGCAATATTGATTTATACATACATATATACACAAACGTATTTATATTATGCCTATATAAGCGCATGTTTTTGATTTTTCTTAGTTATGGTCACGTATTTGGTTGAAAGGAAATTACTTAAATGCTAAAATTAAAGCATGTAAGGAATTAATCTTTTAAATTTCTTTTCCTTCCATAAGCTAACGCCCTGATATCGTGATACACACGATGGGAACTATTGACCACACTACTGACCGCTTTAAGTGTCTCCGTAAACAATTGATACCCTTGAGAGGTCGCGTACAATGATAACCGTAAGTTTAAGTTCAGCAGACAGATTACATTAATTCGTTTAAACATTAACACAGAACGCATTATTTTATGTAAAACTTATAAAATAATGAGATTTTTATAATTTATTGCTTAATATAAAGAAAATTCTAGTTGCAACGACTCATGTTTGTCCTTTACACTTATATGAAATACTCTGAAAAATATTAAGTTAAGCTTAATTTAATGGGGAGAGAGAGAGAGAGAGAGAGAGAGAGAGAGAGAGAGAGAGAGAGAGACAGAGAGGAAGCTGGGGAATGAAATAATTAACATCGTATCATTTGCATTCTGACCCAATAAATGCAAATCACTTACTTTGCATTTAATAACAGATCGGTTAAGATTATTTATTTATAAGATATTTATGTGAATAATAGTTATTGTGTGAAAATATTGTGTGTATACATGTATACATACCTAAATACATACATATACACCAAAATTCAAACTTTTCCTTGTAATATTTTTTACTTTGAGAGTAATAATATTAATGGACAGAGGGACGAAGCATTTACTGTTTTTGCAAATTTGATAAGTATTTTTGAGATTTTTTCTAATTAACGATTACATCAATCTCACTTTCGTTTTCGAGGCGAGTTCAGCTTGTTATGAAAGAAATTCTTTTTTATTCCTTTTTGATATAAAAAAAATTCTTATTTGGTTAATCGGTCGATTATCGATTTATCTTTGTGAATTCACATAATGGTGAACTTCGGTTTTTCTACTTAGCCTTTCGATCATAAAAATTGAAAAAATTTGCCTCAGTCGTTCTATTCAGACAATTGTTCTTAATATGGCTAAAAAAAACTAAAATTGAACTGAATTTCGAAGTGGGATTGTCAGTAACCTGCTTTCGTGATCTAATAGCTTTGGTTTGTGAAAGAAAAAAAGAAGAAGCAAATATTACAAATTTGCACTGTAACCATTGCTGCGGATGATACAATTTTACACAAAAAACACATCATTTTCTCTTATGGCTAATGACTGGTTACAATGCCATAATATGGCTGTAAATGTGTCGTTCATTCCATTCGGGCGGCGAAAGTATTTATCAAACTCTAGTAAGAATTTGTTGCAAATATTAAAAAGCCTCTTCATATGTCCGTCTTGTTCAGACAGATAATCAAGATCGGCAACTGGATGTATACGTGGAGTAACTGCTTTCCAGCGCCTCAGAGTTCTTTTCGAATTCTAGCGATTTAAAGGTTCGCAATAACGAAACGATGAGTTGCTGAGCGGGAAATTGTAAATTCTTATAGATTTGTAAAGTGTACGCATATTTCCCTTAGACGTTTTCCGGAACTTAAGTCAAGCGGCTTAATGAAATGACAAATTTTGCATACTTTATTCTGTGCCGGTGTACACAAAAACCATAAATAAATCATTTTCTTCTTTCTTTTTCTTCTTCAACTATTTTTTTGTTGCTGAGAAAATTTTCAAGTTCGTGTTTCTGTTTAATTACTTGAACATCGTGAACCGTTAAATGATAGTAAGAAAACAGCGTTTTTGAAATCAACGCAGAGTTCTAGTAACATAGATTTTCTGGTTTCTGCGTGAGTGTGTATATGTGTCTAGGAATCTTTTTTTTTTTTTTTTTGTAAATAAAGAAGTTTTACAAGATCTAAGATCGTCTTTTCAAGTTTATACAGCGTAAAGTTATTGCATGCTACACGCCATACTAACACACTGCCCGCCCGCCCGCCTGCCTGGCTGTTTATGGAGTTACTTTAATATGATGACTAGTGCGTTCAGGTGTGGGTAAAATCATGTTTAAAAGTTAAAAGTGAAGACGTGCATATTACTTTTACACTCTCCTTCTTCTTCTTCTTCTTCTTCTTTTTTTTTCTTTTTTTTTGTTTACTCCATCTAGCATGCACTAGTGCCTTATAGTCTGGTAAAAAGCTGTTAACCAAGTATAGACTGAAGAATTGTGCGGTTGATTTTGTGCCTAAGCCTGCGCGCATAACTAATTGTGTTTGTTGTCCGTATTTGTTTATATAGCTTTTTACTTTCCTTACGCCAGAAATTTCTTTAGACCATTAAAGGTCATCCAGCCAGTTACTTACTCTTCATTTAATTTCTATTTTTATTATCAAACAAAAACTGGTTTAAAATTTTAATAAAATTCTTTCTCTCCAACGTAATATGCTTCAAAAAAAAAAAAAAAGTAAGAGTTTTGCGGCAAATAAACGAAAATATTTTAATAATAAATAGGAAAAAAGTATTAAAAAAAAAAAAAAAAAAAAAAAAAAGAACGAAAGAAAAGAAGAGAAGAGAACATGCTTTACCGCTTGTCGCAGACGCGAACAATAGATACGCAATACGTGATCACGGTAAAAATTGTATACACCGCGCCTCAATTATAGAGTACAGCTTCCCTCAACCCTCCTCGATAATGCTGTAATGCAATACAATAAAATGGTGTAATAAATAGCCATTGCGTGTGAATGCAAAACTGTTTATCATCGAAATGAATGCAGTTACGTTAACCTTTGTTTTATACCATTGTTCAGTTTAGTGGTATGGCGTGTTTTCTTCTTTTCGCTTTTTTTCATATATTTATAGAAAACGTTACAGAGATCAGCGAGACCAGCATAATTGAATTATTTTATCGTATACTTTTCTATTGTTTTCAAAAAAAAGTTTTTTTTTTTTTTTTCCAAATTTTTCAGATGAAATTTTAATAGAAAAGTTTTGTTTCCTTCGCTTATAACAATTGCTTATTATACTGAAATTACCCTCCTTGCACACCGTACGCACACTTGAATAGATCAACATACAGCAACCTTTGTACAATAATAATATCTTTGGCCATTTGACAGAATTATGAATGAAAACTTTTAATATAGAAAAAAAAAAAAGAAGAAAGCGGGCAGAATTTTATTGTTTCTGCTCATCTACGTTATAATTATTTGAAAACCTTACAACATTTTATAGAGGATTTTTTTTTTGATACAATGACAAACTATTCTTTCTATCTTAATGATGACGATTGTTCTGTCAAGCACTAAAAGAAATGACCCGACAGAAGGACCCTTGAGCTTTTTCTATCTTTTATACCCATTACCGAAGGATGGAGGTACGTACATTCTTTTTGTTAAAACGTCGGCAACGCGCTTCAAACAAACTTTGGATACTCTATACTCCATATATATTACTGAGTAGCTTATATTTTGAATTCAACTAAGTCTGTATGTCCGTCCGACACTCCTATTGTCAAAACGTCGGCAACGCTCTTGACAGAAACCTTCGATGCTTTATAAGGTATATGTATTACTAGGCAGTTTATATTTTGAATTCAATTAAGTCTGTATGTCCATCCGAGGTAGGTGCACTCCTTTTGTCAAAACGTCTGCAACGCGGTTGAAATAATCTTTGGGTATTCTATAAGGTGTATATAATACTGAGCAATTTATTTATTTAGTTCAACAAAGTCTGTATGTTCGTCCAGTGTTTGTACATTTGTTTTATCAAAACGTTGGCAACGCGCTTCAAAGAAACTTTGGATACTCTATACTCTATATATATTACTGTAGCTTAATAGTAGTAGCTTATATTTTAAATTCAACTAAGTCTGTATGTCCGTCCGAGGTAGGTACATTCGTTTTAGCAAAAAGTTGGCAATGAGCTTGAAAGAAATTTTGAATGCTCTATAAGGTCACGGTTAGGCAGTTGATATTTTGAATTCACCTAACTACTCTGTTTGTCCGTCCGGCTGTCCATCTGTTCTTCTGCTTATGGTTGGAAAAATAGGTTTGGATTTCAAATTCAGCAAAGGCACTGGAAGTAGCTACAGGCTCTTATCAAAACCACTTCCATCCATCCAACAGCGTAATGTGAAAGGGCATCTGTTTTTAAAAGCAAAGCAAAATTACTCATAAACTGCAGCAATAAGTGTTTGCACGTTCCATTTTGTTGTAATATACAGATGATCGATATATGTCTTTTTACCTATTTTATTACAGCGAAGAGCGAAATATAATGATTCCGTCATTTCGGCCGCAACATGGACATCTTATTATTGTTTTTTGGACTTGTAATGTAAAGCATAATTTGTCAATTTGGATGAAGGCCATATACAGTTGATCTAAGTTTCATTTCACGTAATTGATCAAACCCAGGAGTCAATAATTGCCAACAATTTAACATTTCCATGTCCCGTATAATTTACAGGTCTGGCACTTTTCAGCCATTTCAAGACTTAGATGTTTAGCAAAACCTCGAACTAAATCATACGAGTTAATGATCAATTATTTGAGTTGGTTATTCGATTAGGCTTTCGTCTAAATTTTTACCAAATCACTTCCTCAGGCGTTAACAGAATAAATAAATGCTAACTTTGCCCGTAATAGAAAGTTTTTGTACTGCATGACATACAATCAATCCATTCTTTGTGGCTTAAGGGTTCTTTTCAGGGTTTGTACGGATGTATGCAATACACAGAGGGACTTGGGATGAATCATAGTGGATATGCGAGATTATATAATTTTTCAGAGGACTTGCCAATATTTTCACTAAAATAAAATAAAAATTCGATTGATTTCTATGAACTTTTTTTTCCAAAAAAATATTTCTCATAAAAAATTTGGCGTGAGAGACATGCTCTCATATGCTCTCATTAATTTCCTTCAATTGAATTTTTTAATGGAATAATCGCCTTTACCACCAACGCATTTCAATTAAATTTTTTCATTTGTTGTCAGTTACAAATTGAACCCTAACAGCGGTACTAACTTGCTAACAATGTATTTACTTTTATAAATGATCGTATTATACTTATATGACATAATTGATTTTTATGATTTTTTTCTCATCACACATCACTGTACACGACATTAAGAATGCTGAGGAAATAAAAGAAGTTGAGGGAATATGTGAACATTAAAAGTGCAATGCTTCTTGACGCGTACAAGACTTGTAGAGAGCAAATCTTTCAACATATTTGTAAAGCTATAGAGAAGGGAGAGATAGGGGAGGAAGATTTTATTCCTTTGCCTTTCAATCAAACCACAATAAAATATATTAATTTGACTTTAATTCGAATAAATTCAAAATGATTGCCTCCACGCGTGGAAGAGCAGTCCTGCAGTGTTGCAATGTGTGTTAAATGTGTTCCTCATAACTTGGCTTGTTCTTTAAAGAGAGGAACTTACGTTCTAGCATATCTATAATATGACAGCAAAACGATTTACTACTAGGCCCTTATGGTCTTGGTGCAAAAAAACTTGAGTTTTATCGCAGTTGCAGAGATGTGGAAAATGGTTGAGCTGAACGAGTTACAATTTCAATCGTCTGTCGACGTTTGCGTCGCTCTGAAAATCACAAAAAAATGTTGCCGAAAGTCATCAGACTTGAGTTAGCATTTAGACAATCTAACCAACTAACAGATGTGGTGGGTAGAAACTTGAAGATTGTGAAATAGAAAGAAAAAGAAAAAGGAATGTTTTGCTTATCCCAACACACATTGAAATTTCGATCCTTTTCTGTTTTTCTTATTTCGCATTGCATTATATTTATCTGGTCTTATTTTCGCCTATTCGAAGATTTCTCCCGATTTTTTTATAGGGCTTTATATCAATGGATAAGTCGGAGTGCGCAGTCAAGCGTACCCGGGGAGAATACCTGATGCATGCAATAAAAGAAGGAAATATATCCCCTAAAAGAGCAGATGGCACCACTGGAGTCGGTTTATAACTATCGATTCTCGCTATGATGATCAAATAGTTTACAATCGAAGTTTCTCTCGATCATAAAATGATATTTCCTCGATAACGACATCTAGAAAACGGGTACTGGGAAAGAAAAACGTAAACTTTCACCTGGAAGGAGTAGGGAGACATAGTCTCGGAGAGTTCACAAGATGCGTGAAACCATGGCAGCTGATGTTCGCACGGAGTCAGATTTCCAACCTTTTGCTAATCGAAAGAAAACGTGACATTCTTCTGCCGTGCTACGCTCATCCCCTATAGTCCCCTTGAGTTCATCGGTGCTTTTAACGAGCACTTCTAAGCTTTCCCTTCTTAAGGAAATTAGGGTACTATCCGATCTCAGCGAGCTTGAAAGTCTTGATTCTCTTACGAACTGCTTTTCGTTAACGCGAACGTTGAAGTTAATGTTTCTTATTTTAGAAAGTGTTTAAGGAATCAAGGGTTAGATGAATTTCATCGGTATGAATTATCTTTCATTTGATTGTGTGAGCTGGACTTTTGGATATTCAAAGGCTTGGCAAGATTGACCATTACGCGATACGTCGGTTCTGCATTCTCTTTAATTTGTCGTTAAGAGCCATATGCTGAGCAATATCAAAGGGGCGTTCTAAGTAATCAGATATATTCTTGTGAACGGCTTACGTCACTTTATAGCCTTTTTTATACCAAAATTGATATTGGAAAACCTTTATGTGACATTTACTCCGAAATACCAAAAGCTATGACAAGAAAATGTTCGGTTTTATCTTAACATTAGTTCACAACGCCATAATATGTATGTGCAGTAACACTAGTCGCTGTAATCCTATTGTGATAGATGTGTAAAAACGATTGCAAGTTTATATTAGCAAAAAAAAAAAAGAGAGAGAGAGAGAGAGAGGGAGAGGGGAGACAGAGAAAGATTTTGCAAAACAATAGGGAATAGCACCAATAAGAACCTACGTAGTAATAATAAATATTAGGGGGACCCATAACTAATCAATTATTTTCGCAAGATACCATTTCTCATTAGTCCTGCGACAAACAGACAAGTGTAAGCATGCTTTTTTTTGGTGTTATTCTTCAACCAGTTTGTTAGTAATTGATTCCCAACAATATACATTTTTTTTGTAGCCCTGTAATAAAATGGCGGACTTTGTACCTTCCTTGAGAGCCATATTCGTAATTGTGTAATTTTCCATTTTAACGCCGGTTTAAGTGCCACGGAAACAACAGGCAAAATTTGCGACATATATGGAGATGTGTTGAAGGTCAACAAGTGTCAACGTTGGTTCAAAAGATTTGCTGCAAGTGATTATGACCTGTCAGATAAGCATCGAACTGGACGCCCAGGTCAATTCGATAACGACTCCTTAAAATCTTTAGTGGAGTTCGATCCAAGGTTAACTATGCAGGAACTATCAAGAAGCCTTAGGTCTACCTGGTCCACCGTACAAAGGCATTTAAAAGAAATTGGCATAGACAAGATAAATGGATTCCCCACCTGTTGTCTGAGGCCAATAAAGATTTTCGGCGAACAATTTGTAATTCCATGCTCACCAGACTAAGCAGAGATCCATTTTTGTCTAGGATCGTAACTGAAGATGAAAAATGGATCCTTTATGATAACATAATGCGATCGAAACAATGGATGTCTGCAAACGAGAGACCTCTTCCAACTCCTAAACCAACCCTATCCCTGAGGAAGGTGTTATTGTGTATTTGGTGGGATTGTTCCAGTATAGCGCCTTACGAATTATTGAAATCTGGGGAGACAGTTACTGCTGACCTGTATGGTCAATAATTACAACGGGTGCAGTCCGCACTCATAGAAAAAAGACGAGCTTTAGTGAACAGAAAAGGTGTGATACTCCAACAAAATAATGCCCGTCCTCATGCAGCGAAGATTACGTAAGAGAAAATTAAGCAGTTAGGCTGGGAACGTCTACCGCAACCTCCATACTCTCCAGACCTACCACTGTCGGACTACCATCTGTTCACGTTACTGGAGCATTCGTTACGAAATAAAAATTTTAATTTCTTATCCGATGTCCAAACGCACCTTGAATTATATTTTAAGTCACGCCCACCACACTTTTTCGAGACGGGGGTTGAACTTTTGCAGGAACGATGGCAACAAGTCATCGCAAACGACGGTGATTACATAAACGATTAAAAAATAAAAATGCCATTTAAAAAAAACATTTTGTCTAGGAATGCAAAATAATTGATTAGTTATGGGTCCCCCTAATATATTTGTTTATGATTTCGGCACGAGGAAAATTGCCAGCAATGTCTTTGCTATATAAGCTAACAGTATATCTCGTGGTTTTAGTGCTTACATAATGAACGGTGACCTGTTCTTTGCACCTTAACACGCATTCACAAGAACACACATCACACATTCTTTCACATAGTTTCGGGACAGAACTTGCGACTTTGGTAAGAAAGATTTTTAGTGTTTACACTAAATCAACATTAAATTTCATGGTGTTTGTTGGTGAATTGTGTTTTCCAGCTGATAAAATATTTGGTCTGATTTAATTAATAAATGGTCAACAACACGCGGCATGGACGGCACGTACAAATTCCATTTCAGCTGTGTTTTATGTTTGTGTTCACAAAACATCAGCTTTTTCTTCTGTAATTTCATTTGTAATTTGATAATATTGTCGGAAATTAGAATTTTGTAGATTCGTGTTTTTTTTTTCCACATGTTTTTTTAAATAATTTTAAGGGAAATTTTCTCTTCACCAACGATCGATGTGCTAGATTTACACATTCATTTGTAACAGATTCACGTTCTTGATCTCAGCGAAAATTTCTTATTCCACTATATTCTATACGTCATTGTGTCATCTTTCACTTAAATGTCCGTAGTTGACTCATCGATATAAAGAGAGTATGTAAACTTTTGCGGATATATGGCCGTATTTTGACATTGTACAAGGTCATTAGATTCATAAGAGAAAGTAACGTATTTTCTTCTCGTAGTTTTCGAAACTTTTGCATTAAATATGGTCTTGTGATGTTGCTCACAAATGCAGCGGACATTCTGCGTTGGTGGAAGCAAATCAGCTTTGAAAGTGAATGTAATTTGCAGATAACTGCGTCCAGAAAAGTAATCGATTGTAAAAATTTATGACTCAAAATGAGATTGATCCACCTACAACCACGCCCACACAGCGTAATTTACAGCAAGTTTGCTATTACGGCGATTTATAAGCGCACAAAAAGAATGCTATCGCCCCTGAAACCAAGCTCATAATAGACAAGCCCATAGCGCCAGCAGAAAGAATTCAATAATATTCTATCTAAAATAAGTCCAAGTCCATAGGAGACACTCACATATAACATAAGATCTACAAATACAAATATATGCTAGAGTCAGTTGAAAAGTGCAGTAACATCAACGAACTATTTTGTAGAGCTAATGAGTTATGTTGAGATAATGATTCCACAATGTAATAGTCCCCCCCCCCCTCCCCTCTCCCGAGGTGAAAAGAATTTCCTCAAGTGCTCTGATTAAATTTTGCTTTTCTTTTGCTTCAAAAGTCTACAACGAACTGTTTATCCGGAATAAATTCATTTATGTCATTTGCATACCCTATTGCCATTTTCCTGCTGTTCCTTGCTTTTTTTTTTTCCTTTTTCCCAAAAGTCTGAACTGAGTGACTGCGCGTTGATGGAGTACATATTTCATATTATTATTCATCTATGCATGTACGTTGGCATCCACAAAGCTATGTGCGTATGTGCATGAACATGTCTATCTATGTAAATTTCCTTTTAAAGATTTGAAAAATTTAATCACAATACCAGACATATTAGGAGAAAAAATTACTCGTTACATCTCTAAACATTTTTGTCGTTGGTTTTGCTTTTGCTTTTGCTTTTGCTTTTTTTTTTTTTTTTCAATATCGTTTCCGTTTATGAGCATGACAACTAACGAAAGTCTAAGGCTAAGGAAATTACGCCAAGATATTGTCAGACAATTTACAGCTTCCTTTTTCCATCACACATCCTATTAGATATTAAAAAGCATGCCTACATGTAAACATATGTGAAACTTTATTTATGAATACACGTACGCCCTGTCAATATGCTCAACACTGCAGATGCACTTTTTTCTTAACACCGCGTTATATAATTAAACAAACTTTTTCTCTTATATACATATATATATATATGTATATATATATATATATATTTATATATATTTTTTTTATTTTATATTCCCGGTGTTTGTTTTTCCAGCAGTTTTGCTGCGTTGTTAGTACAAGTAGCTAAGAAACTGACAAACATTGTCGTTTACTAAAAATAGAGACAGAACGCAGCCCTTCAGGGATTTCCTTTGCATTATGTAGCATTTAACATGCTTTGGCATCCGATATGATGTCTTTAGATGGGATGGGATGGGATGCGTTACGTTTTAAATATATTTTTATTTTTTCTGTTTTTTTTTTTTTTTTCACATAACAAACTGGTTGGTACTTAGATCAACTCTATGATAGATACACTGTGCGTTGCTGTTGTTATCGGTTCTATAAACGCACATATATTGAACAGCAGGGAATTGGTTGTGTCTTTTTGTTGCTCATGTATTTGTTGCTAGAGTAATAATTTAATTTTCAGTAAATTACTCAAGCGTATTGAAACTAAAAGTATAAAAATATCGGGTAATAAAAAGCTAATCAGGCTTTCGAAGCGAATCTTGGATATCTGCTACTATCTATTACAAATGCTAACCGTAGATGTGTCAGGTATGAAGCCGATATTCACTTTCCATAATGTCGTTGTGGTTGCATCTTTATTTTAGTTTCTCCAAAAGTCTCAATTAGTCGTTAGACCACGATTCAAGAATGCTCTTTAAAAACGGCTTCTATATTATTGTCAAGATTCTAGGTCAGTCAAGAAAAGTTCGTTTCGAACCGATCGGACGAAATAAGGCAAAAAGGAAAGATACTATTACAAATATATATATGTACATATATGTGTATATATATATACCTACATGATGATACGACAATAATTTATTGTTGTCAAGAACTAGGTATATATCTCCGCTCAGATTTGGGGGAAATTCTGTGAAAAGCGGAAAAGATTACATGGATTTGCAATCGAACGACCATTACTCAGGACTCAATTTCAACGCACATGCTCTAAATTACATCCGCAAAGACGATCATTTCCTTTGCTACTTAATTTTTCTCAATCAGACCCTTAGTTAGTAAGAAAAATTATTGCTGGTTTTCCCATGCCAAGCCTACAAGGCGAAGTCTAAATGTTTCATGTACAAATTCGCTATTGATTCAATGGCGCTAGTCTACGCCAACGGACTTATTCGATTACACTTTCTTTCTTCAAGAAGCTGAAGCTGAGATAACTGACTGGCCACTTTTTTAACACCCAGGCAACAGGAAAAGAGACACTGTTCGATAGCTTTTGCTCCCAATCATTTTGAAACTTTACGTTTTGAGATCTTGGAGATTTTGTCCTTTCCCTCTACTTTAATTTTGAAGCTTTCAAAAAGGCTCATCGAAAAAAGCGAAGTATACTATTAAACTGTCGGGAAAGTTTTGCCGTATTTTAATACCTGTAGCTAATTTTACTTGTCACGTCAAGGCAAACAAGTACAATGCGTCCTGTGGGACCCTATTGTATACCTTGTATTGTATATATATTCAACATTCTTAATAAGTTAAGTGCGAAGTGCGAAGGGAAGGCAATACAGTGAACAAAGGGCACTGTGACACGTTTGTGAAGTGAAGTTGTAAATATTCGAACTCGTCAAACGATTGTTTGACGGAGCTTTCAGTCTCACAGACTATCGTCGATCTCGGCGATAATTACATTTTGCGGTTCATGGTGGTATGCAAATCACATCTAACCACTTAGCAAAGCAACCAAGCCTGCTGCATTCAACTGCTGAGAAATCCATCAAAGATTTTCAAATACGACAGAACTTTTCCGCCCATGTAATCAGATCAGATTATTGCCAGATTATCAATATTTTTTTTCCTCACAATTTTCAATTTTTACAAACGAAACGATAAACTTAATATATATCCGGCATTCGAAAACGCATATCAAGTAAGCAATTAAATGAAAAATAAAAAATTTTTATATTTTCACTAAATGCAGTTAGTCGCAGACAAACATTTGCGCTTTGTCGTGCCATTCATTGTGCGCATTTTTCATATAACCCAACATAAGCTCATACGGCACTGACCATCAATTCTATTTAAGATCATTAGTGAACGTCTGCCAAGCTCAAATAAAAACAAAAAACAAAAAACAAAAAAAAAAAAATGAAAAAAAAATGAGAAAAACATCGAACACACGCATAGCGACTAATTATGTAAAAAAAAAAAAAAAAAAAAAACATAAAGAACAGGAAAACAACTCATTGGCTATGAATTTACGGTATTTTGTGAGCGTGATCACGTGCTAAACTGTACACTTATCGCAATGCAATATATCAGCCGATGTATTGTTTGTGGCAAAGGGTGCTTAGTTAATACTCCACCGAAAATTTAAACAACAAGAGCAGACAATGTTTTGCCAGTGCGTTTAGGGTGTTTTTAATCAAATTAAAATATTCATTAATCAAAATGTTTGGTATAAAATAAACGCAATATGCTAACATATGTTCTTTATATACATATACTGCCTGCTTGCCAGCCTGCCTGCCTGCCATAGATACGTTCTACAAGATTATACATATTTTGATTTTTTATTTTTCCGTTAAATTTGGTAATCAATACCTTAATATCGGTTTAGGTGAACGCCCTCATGTTTTACTTTTAGGAAAATTAGCGGTCTTTACCACTTTAAAAAAAAAAGAAAGAAACGATTGCGGAAAACCATATGGTACGTATGGGATGAATGAGTTCATATGCTTGCGTTGAATACCTAAATGCAATGCGATGCAATTTTTCAATAGTTCGCACTCAAGAAGAAGAAGAAAACAAAGTTTAAAAAAAAAAAGAAAAGCAGAAACTCATCAATTTTAGAATTTTCCCATTTCCTGGTATATGTCTTTGTACTTAACTGTACTAATACCGCAAACGTTTCAACGTGAAGTGATAAATGCTTTCAACTTCATTTTGTGCATTAAGGCCTCGTTATTGTTTTTTTCCCCATTCCTTAAGAATTCTTTGAGATCTAACACAAAAAAAAAAAATGTTAAAAGCATTTTATTCTTATATTTTAGTTTTGTATTTTTTTTTTTTTTTTTTTATTATTATGCAACAAACGGTTAAAAGCATTCATATCTGATAAGTCGCTGTCTTTGAATACAATTTCTTTTAGTAGAAAGGATAATTCAGACCTTCAGTACTCGAAACTAAAGGGCGATAAATTCAAAAGAGATTCGAGAAACATTTCTTATGGAGCCAACTTTCCTTTCTCTTTGTAAAAATCCATCTATTTTCTCCCCTATAAATGAATACGATTTTGGGCAAACCTTTTGCTGCTTCTAATTAAATTATAGCTTAAAAATTTTTACAAATGATAAAACATATCTTTGGCACCCACTACTTGGATAAGTAATATAAAGATCAGAAAGTATTATTTGGCCTCAAATCCACAATGAAATGTTTTCACTTCAGCGAGTCTTTCACACTCGCATCTTAGTACTATATGAAAATGAGGTTGATCGGAGCAAAAATTAAAAAATTTAAATGAACTTTCGCTCTCTAATACTTTTATGCCCACCACCGAGGTTTGAGGGGTATTTTCATTTGGTCAAAACGTTTACAACGCCCACAAAAAGCATCAGAGCCACCACAAAGTATAGATATTTCTGATCAGCATTAAACTGTAAATCGGTTTAAGCGCCTCCGTCTATCCGTCTGCGTAGTGTCTGTTATAACCATTTCCCTGGCTACCCACTTCAAATTTGGCAGAAACATTGGAATTTCTTGCAGGCAGATTGGTAATCGGTCAGCGAACACGCCCACAGCACCACATAGTCTTAGAACAACTCTGTTTTTCAAAAGGAATAAAAAATTGTTTTTTTGCTCATTACTTAAAAATGTAGCAGACAAATCTACGACGCATATTCTATGGGTGGCGGTGTAGAATGGGTACTAAAATCGACCACATATACCGAATATTATGATGTATCAAAATTTAATTTCTTTTCCTAATACCTTTATAACGCGCAGCTACAAACTTCCAAAATCCCATAAAGTATGTAAATTCTTGGCCAGTTTCAAATTTGCAATTCACCTGGACATGTCCATCCATCTGTCTGCGCAACCGTGTGGTATCTGTGGTAAATATTCTTCCATTATTCCATATTGTGAAAAATTTGCGACTTAGGTTGAACATAAAACACAGGCAAACGCATTAGACGAACAGATGGACGGACATGTTTGAATCAATTCGGAAAATGGTTGAGAGTGGATTGATATAACAAAAGATGAGTCTATTTCATACGTTTGGAAACGTACATCCGCATAAACCTAATATAACTTCACAATCAAAATGGTGGAGGGTATAAAAACGCTAACAAAATTACTACAAATTATATATTCAATAACATAAATTCATCTAAGGAAAATATTTCGTTTTTCACTTTAACAAAAAAGTATTTCAAAGTTTTAAACATCTCTCAATAGTTTCATTACTAGGGTAGTTTCTGTCCCTGGAGAAGATACGATCTTCTCTTAATACATGTGTTGATTCATGAAGCGGAAAAATGTGAGCGTTGGATGTCCTTAGATAAGATGTCATAGACTATCATTACAAAGAACTACAAAAACTTAATTGAAATTAGACAACATTTACAGCCCGTTGTAAGCGAACTTACCAATTAGTGATCGCAATCCGTTTTTGTAAACGTTATGACTATTTTAAGTAAATTTCAAATGCACAGTCTATTGCGCACGATGGGACATGAAGAGCCTAAAGCAAGAATCCTTGTTTTTTTTTTTTTGCCAATAGGTCAATAGGTGACTTTAGAGCGACATACTATCGGCAAACCTAAATCTATTATAGACATGAAAAATTCTATAATTATCAGCCTAAGCGAGTGAATGAAATCGTTTCAAAAAATTACTGCTTTAAGATTCCAAGACCATCAAGTGATAGGTAAATTTTTGTATAAGCAAATTTCTGTTCCATTCTCTTCCCTTCCTATAAATATGGTGATCGAACATGTACTATAACATATTCGCGTCCTTTTTTTATTTTCGTAGTCCCTTTTTAATCTTTTGCGCATTTTGAAGAGTAGAAGAGTAAACTAAAAAAGGTGAAATATGGGCAAAATCATCGATGTTCCAAACATTTAAATTTTGTAATCCCACAATGATGGCTGGAAAAAGTGAAGCTGGCAAAAACAAAACTTGATCATCTTACTATACAAAGAAAAAATGCCTTTTATTGTCGCGGTTGAAAGCAGCACGAATGGAAGTCGACATATTTTAGACTTATTGCGATAGAAATAAATGATGACGTTTTTGGATACATCCCGTAATTTGTTTATGTAATTTATTTCATTTATTTTACTTTAAATAAATAGCTTGGCCTGCAAGCATATTTCAATTTCTCAAATCTTTGCTCAATCGCTTTTACTTCCTCTACTATCACCTGCAGAACAATTCAATGGGAAGCCTCTTACCTTTAACTTATTATTATGATTATTTTCGTCTTTCATGAGCTCGCTCTGTAACTTTCCGCTTACCTTCGAAAACCGGATGAGTACATGCTCAACAAATCTAACTTAAATAACGCCTATGCTTACTTTAACTTACTCAGTTTATTGATAATTATCAGCAAAGCCCGCATACACATATCTTTTCTCTTTTCGACTACCGTTCATTATAGGATTTTATCGATGACATCTCCTTCAAACAAAATTTCAAACTTTTTGGATACATTTTTAGTTTATTATGTATATTATAAAAAAAGAAGAAGACGAAAAAGTGACTGCATTTATAGGTGAGCAATTTTATATAGAATTTAAGATCGCAGACTTAATATGTGCTGGAAATGAAATTAGCAAAGAAACGATGGCAAGTTCATATATATTCTGTTTTTTTTTTTTTTTTTTTTCTTATTTTTAATTTTTGGAATTTAGAAGCAGATGTTTTGTGTTTGCATTGAATTAAAATAAAAATTGCTCCATACGCAGTCTCAAAAAAAAAAAAAAAAAAAATATTTTTCTTCTTTTTTGAGAAACATGTTCCCTTTTATTTTGGTTTTCAGTAAATGTTGAGCCAACCAATCAAGCAACCAGCTAACCAGCAGACAGTTAGTCAAGCCAAGATATACTTAAACAGGAAGAAGAAAGATGCTCTTTGGATATCAGTAAACATGTTTGTATATATTGAGCTAATGTTGTTGTTGTTGTTGTTGTTGTTATTATTTTTGTTGTTGTTACTGTTGTCGTTATGGTAGGAATCTTAATAGATGAGCTCAACTCGATTATATAAGTGTACACAGATAAAACTCAAGTGTATAATATATACACCTTAGGTGTATGTATGTATGTATGTAAGGATGTAAGTATTCATATATAATATACAAAATCGGCAGACAGGTAGAACATATGTGTCATCTTAAAAAATTAAGATAAAGAAATAAAGAAAAAGAAAGAAAAGAAGAGCATTTTTGGCGCAAAAAACTCCTCTTGCTCCTTATTGAGCTGCTTTAGTAAAATTAACCGGAAAAAAAAAAGAAGAAGACTTTGAAACGAATCTTGGATACTTAACAATTAAACCGAATATGTGTATACATGTTCGCCACCTTTTTTCTATAATATATAATATATATAAAATATATATATATATACATATAAATATATAAATATATATATATATATGTATATATATATATATATATATATATGTGTGTAAATATATGTCCAAAGTCGCTTATTATTAGTAAAGCTCAGGGAAAAGGTATTGTAATGTGTTTGTCTGGTGGATTTCGGATCAAGATCTGGTTTTTTGTTTGTTTGTAAGACGCCTACATAAGCACTGACAGGAGATGGTATGACATATAATTCCGATTTTTGTATTCAGAACTGAACATCGCAGTTTTGAGAAAGTAAAAAACTTTCTTCAGTTTTCTTCAGTTTATGATTTCGAGTGAAAACTAGCCTATCCGTCCGTCTGTCCGTTTTTTAATTTTTCGTCGTTTTATTCAAAACTTTCAAAGTTGGAATTATTAGCGAGATAAGCATTAGGTTAGTACATCTAGTACTAGCTAAATACCTCAAATGAAACTTAGAAAAAGGGTGTGGTTCGTTTATGGAAATCTCTACGATAGTAAAAAAGATCAAATACCCGAACTTCATTGATGACAACATAGCCAATGTTTTCCCTGTTAGAACGTGCTACAAATATTTATTCGAGTAACCTAAAGGATCCGCTCGTCCCACTGATTAGAAAGAAACTTTAAAAATTATTTTAAAAGCCCAGTAAACAAAAATCGATCAAAAGACTTGCTGCCTAATATTAAGCGAAATTTGGGTAATTTTTCAAAAAATATTCAATTTTCCTATTTTCATAACTATCTACGAAAACCTGTTAGTCAACTAAAAGCTTTCCTGCTAAATTTCGTTTGATATTCAAAACACTCCAAATAGAATGAACGAAGAGAAAGAGAAAAATCGATTTGGAGCATCTTACTGCGATCAGATTTTTGGTGTGAAAACTTTGACAAGTTTTCCTCGTGTGGCAAACAAATTAATTAAATTAATATATTTTTATTTCCTGGTGCTGCTTATAAAAAGCTGAAAAAAAAAGCAAAAAAGAAATCTTCTGTTTCTGGCTTTTGTCAATAACCAAACAGCTGTAATTTCAATCTCAAGTATGGGAAGCAGTACTTGAGCAGTCGTATATATATGTAGGCAAACGGTTATCATAATAATACGTACAACTACACTGACCTTGACTTGAAAAATTTTGCTAACGTAGAGAGATCCGAATTTTAATAAAAACAGATAAAAGTACAGATGCTCGGTTATAAAAACTTAAGCGATTAGTTGACGTTTAAAGGCTTTTACACTAATGACTCGCTTCCAATTCGCTCTAACATATCGCCATCTATCCATCCTTTTCCCTATCTACCTAAGCAACTTACATATGAAAATGTCGATGACCAAACTAAAGATTTTTTGGCGCGAGGGTTGTAATCTCACTATAAAAGCAAACACATATACATATGTACTTAAATTTAAATCCTTTCCCTTTTTACATATCCGTAAAAGCATACATACATATATACATATAGACATACAGACAAAATAATGTTTTCATATTGTACTACTGTTTAATCCTTCATCGCTATTACAAACAAAGTAAAAAGAAGAAACACACATACAAAACAATAAAGTGGAAAATGTTGAAACCTTATCTTATTCTCTTCTTCATTCATTGTTGTGTTGATTTACTTTCATCAGGTTTTTCAGGGTAATTATTTACATTAGATTTTTACCATTTTACATTTTCCTCATATCATGCGATTCTCAATTATATTTATGTATGTAAAGTTTTTTTTTTTTTTCTTTTTTTGAATATTTCCTCTATTGTTTCCATCGATTCGCTGTACTGTGTATCATTTATTGTATTTTATTGCATTTTACTTTTTCTTGACATTTTTGTGGTTTCTTTCTTTTGTGCCAAATCAAAGAGTTTAATATGCATGCAAAAATTTTCTCAGCTGCTGATATAACACAAATGCATTTTCATCATTCATTTTTTTCACACAAAATTTGTATATTATTTTCCCTATGGCTTAAAACCAACCAACATAGCAATGTATTATATTAGAGAAAGTTGGAGGCAAGTAGTTGAAGTAGTATTCAATAACTCACTGGAAATGTTTTTATCTCTGTAAGCATGTTTGTAAACCAATCATCTTTTACTCGTAATGGAATTTGGTCTGGTCAATGGCATCTTTTTATTTTAGATTTTAAGGTTTTTAAAGGTCTTACAAGTGGCGGACAGATGGACGGACATAACTAATTACATACACAATCTTTTTCGTAATGCTGAATTAGTATTAATTTTTCCTCTTTCAAAGGTTTGCGTCAAACAAATCCAAAAGTCAAGTATAGCTAGGATTTAAGGCGGGACCTCTAAAGCCTTATTGATTGCAATTGTTTTGTAAAGCTTCTTTTTTTTTTGCTGCTACTCGAAGCCATATGGAAAGCGTGCGAGCCATGCAGACATATTAGTCAGTTAATTTTTTATTTAAAGAAAATTAAGGCGTTTTGCCTTTTAAGTTAATTAAGCCTTATGTTAGCACTTGAAAACCCTCATAAATCAAATTCATAGTCGTTTAGAACAGGTCTCTAAATTTGAAAGGAGTTAAAAAAAAAAGAAAACCGGATCATTTAAGCAATGGCCAAGCGATGACTCTGGCGTTTTTCTTAATTATTAGCTACTGTTTTGGTTCATTGTCAGCAAGCACAGGAGAAGAAGAATACACTTATACTTTTATACCCGTCATTGTTTAGGTATAAAAGTCTTTTTCCTTTACTTTACGCTTCATCATATTTTCTTGATGTTGTCGCTGCAATGCCATTTAATAATAAAACACTTATATTGTTCTCGTATGACTGACTTAACTCATTTTCTTGAGGTGAATAACATCGCTAAGATTTCCTAACTGATTATTTTAAGTAAATTTAATTAAATTTCCGCCAGTCTGGAGACTCTTTATTAGATTTCATAAAGCAAATGCAAATCGATTTTAAAATTCATTTAGCTAATCCCGAAACAACTTTAAGCCGCATTCTGAATCATCGTTGATTAAGAGTAAACGAAAATTTTTGCTTCTGCCTATGCAAGTATTCGTGAAAAATCTCATGAACTCGTACTCATGTTTTCTTAATGTCTTTTAGGTCATTTTCATTCGATCGTTTACTTAGACGCCTCAATTCTATATCGACTCGTATGTCTATGCAAGAGTTGGCCACACCTATCAATGCGATTCTCTGCGCATAGGCAGGTAAACCATAAGGCATTTGAAAACACTTTTCAACTGCATTGCAATGCAGTGCAACATAAGACATTTGTTGCTGTAATAATTGCAAATGAACAAAGTAAACTTTCGCGAGTACCTTCGCTAATGCAATAAAGAAGAAGAGCTGCCCTATAATACCAGATTTATTGATTAGATTAAAATGTTAGATTTAAATAAGAAGAATAGAAGAAGAAGAAGTTTCCCCTCACAGCAATAGTTCGTATCATATGTGCACCTATTGCAGTTTAAATGCTAATTAGAGTCCTGAAGATGACATCATTTCTTCTGCTTCTTAATGTATTTAGAAAACATTTTCAGTTTATTTCTGATATAGTTTCCGAAATTTAAAAGGAAAAGTGATAAGTATTTCTATCGATTTTCAATTTGTGCTTCAAAGACTATTTTTGTCAAAAACATCCCGCTACTTACAAATACTATTTAAGCACATTACCATTACTCTAATACTAGTAAAGCCCTACAAAGTACACCAACATATTGATAGACAGTTTAAATGAAAATTCGTTTGTTTTTTCTTTTAAACCTAAACCCGAGAAAGTAGAATGAATGCCGAACTAAAGTAAAGCCGAGAATGGAAAGCAAAACATGCAACGCTAAAACTATATAAATGAATGTAAGAAGAAGTGAACAAAGTTGGAATTGATAGCCAACTAAGCTAAGTAGCTTAGTATAAATGGATAGAGCGATATATTAGCAGGAAATCGATAGCTAACCATTGAGACTAAAATAACACGAGTAATAACCTAAGCAGCTTACTTTAAGGGGTACATTTTTCAGAAAATCAATTTCTTTTTCATTGCCTTAAATAGTCAAGGATAATACAGAAAGACAATTATGGGCGCGGCAACTTTTGGCACTTGAAATATTACACGCATTCATTTCGATAACGGGATTCAATACATAACTCAAACAATTTTCTTGTTTTTTTTTTCATTCGAATTTTTTACAATACCTTTAAAATACCACAATGTGATGGCTTTAAGGCGATGAGTGGGTTAATCTAAATTTATTATTGATAAAATCAGTGTCCGTTTTTTGGTAAACAAGTTGAGCTTCTTCGACCAAATACTCGCTAATTACACAAAAGTCAACTTCCCATCGGTTTCCCAGCTATGGGTATACAGAATACATGATCTTTTTTTTTCTATATTCAATTTTGAATCAGTGACAGTACATTTCGGAGAACCCCTTAAACGGATAGCACCACGGGCGAGAATGGCTCCGGTGTTGAGATTTATTAATATTTTTCGCAAGTAATTCCTTAGTCGACCGATCGGGTACATCTACCGCTTTTTTGGTTAGTCGGTTGCGCGCGCGATCGGCTAAGTGTTAATACTTTAATATAGGTCTAATAACCTGGTCAAATGTTATTATTTTACTACCTTCCACTTTTTCTCAGAAAGATCGTCAAAGGGCCGTACCGTGGCCTTATGCCTTAAATCGACTTATTAGTGAACTTAATTCGGCAAGCTTACTACTTAGTTGAGTTCGAAAATCGGAGTATAACGATTGAAGTGGTAAAACACAGAACTGCATTATTGGGCATAAGCAGATCTAATGTCAAGTTCAGTATACTTTTTATTGGAGATTGGCTTAGCACAAGTAACAAATAAATCAGCAAATTAAGCACCTACATGCAGCCTAAAGGGTTTAACAGAATTAAGATCGATAGGTGAGCAGACGGACTAGAATAAGTAATTGTAGATAAACCCCAGTGCAATATGTAAAAGAGAAAGAGAAAAAGTCCGATTCGAAAGTTGAAATAAATCAACTCAAAGTGGTGAAGTGGACGGATGTAATTTATTTATTTATTCTACTTATACAGGAACTCGACTAAAACAAATGACAGTCGAGTTCAAATGACTCTTAAAGTAAATCTTAATCTCGATCAAATAAGAAGGAAAAAGGAAAAAAAAAGAAAAAAGAAAAAAGAAAAAAAGCATGTACACAATTAGCACAGAGCCACACCCACAACCGGTACATGACCAGTAGATCAATATGCTTGAGATAGGTAGATAGCTTAAGTTTGAATCTACGCTACGCTACAAATGTTGATACGAACGGAAGACAATGCTGTGTCTAATTAAGAAAATTCTAAAAATTGACATTTAGTAACTGGAAATTTGTACAGAGAATGCCAAACCAGTAAGCTCAGCAGTTGCCTGTAAGCGGACTTGTCTGCCAATCTGAGGATAGTTCAGATTGATGGTTGTATCTGCGCAGGAGATCAAAGCAAAAGGTACTTTAAGTAAAGGAATCATATCGAGATTTCGATTTATTTATGAGACATGAGAGCTTATCCGAATACTTTGAATACTTTGCAGAAAATGAAAAGAAATCACGCTAAATAGATAAGCAGATCTTAGCAGATCTACTGCTAAGTTAAATACGCGATTCAAATTCATCGTGGAATTCGATAAACGGAATTGAAAGATCAAAGATGATAAGCGAATGAGATAAGAGAGTTTGACCTAAGTAAATATACCGCTACTTTCAATACATTTGATAGCTAAGGCAAAAAATTGCCGAAATTAAAACAGAGTAATCGAGCTAAATAATCAGGTATTAGCAAATATTAGGTTGGGGAAAAAGAAATCCATTATTTCTTCTTCTTCTTTTGCTTCTTTTTGAATTCAGGTTTGTGTGAATGGTTTAAAACTGTTTTACGTTTACTGCCGATTTTTAGCTCCTGTGCGATGTTACGACTGCTAACATGCCGGTCAACTTCGAGCATTTCTCCGATTTTATCGACATTTTCGACGACATCTTTAACATCAAAAATTCCTGAACGGAATCTACGAAACCAAATTTGCACATAATTGGCTGTTACAGTATCGGAACCATAAACACCATTCACAATTTTAGCCGCCTGGCTTGCATTTTCGGCTTTTGTCAAAGAAAAACTGTAAAATGTACCGAATTTTCTCTTTGTTCTCTTTCATTTTTAACACCCTGTAACTCACAACTGAATGCATGCACCAAGCAAAAAACAACACAGGAATTTTTTTTACTGCGAAGTGTCACCTTTCCAACGAGCATAAATCTGAAATAATGGATTTCTTTTTCCCCAACCTAATATATTGAATACGTATGAGAATCACAAAGATTTCCCTGGTTGCTTACTACGCATAGTTGCTCTTAGTTAGTCACCAGGAGCAGCGCTATGGATAACAAGTAAATTAATTTACGGTCACTCACAAAGTTTACCTGCTTACGAAGTGTAAAGTGACAGTTTTAATGTATTCTCAGTGCTAAGGCAACGCGTATGAAAAAGTTACTTTTCCTTGTAACATATCGCGCAACATCTTCCTTGACTGGCATTATTACACTCATCATATCATGTGTTTGCAAAGCAAAATACATTTTTATCTACAAATCCAGCGTTAAATCCAATCTTTCGCTCCACTTACTTTTGCTAGCCATTGTTCATTACACAATAATGAAAACAAATTCTATGAAAAGTTTGTTTTTTCTTTTTTTTTTCTTTTTTTTTTAGTAAATAAAAAGTTTATGGAAAATTTTTTTACGATTTCTTTTTATTTCGCTTCTCTGTTATTACTTTACTAATTGAATGCAGTTGAGCGAATCTTTTGTTTTGTAGTTAATCATGTACTAGTGTTTTACAAAACCTATAAACCTTTCCTATAAACCATATGTTCGCGTTTTTTGAGTTTGATACTTTAGCCTTTAGCGGATTAAATTTCATATTTTATGATATTTAGTTTTTTTGTTTCTTTTAAATTTTTTTGTTTAGTTTTCATATGAATAGAAATCAATATTTCTAGAATAAGCTGCAAAACACCAGATGGACATTATGTGGACAGTACAGGTATTAAAAGTAAAATAAATTAAAAAAAAAAAAGTCAACCATACCATGTGCAAATAAAACGAAAAAGAAAGAAAGAAAAATGGTGCATACAAACCATTTATGACAGATCAGGTTTCAATAACAAATTTGAAACCTTGAAAACATCACTTAAAACTTTTAATAAATTTGCTTAGAGAACAAGACTTAGGCGGAAATTCTAATTTCCAATTATTTCTCAAATTAGGGATAGTAGAGGTATATATAGACAGATTAACTGCCAGGCGACTTAATTGACCCGACTCGACTTGGCTGTTGCCAAGGTTTAAGCTTCTCTTACGAAGCCATCAAATATTATTAAATATTTATTAAATAAATAAATTACTTATGGTACTTATGGTAGTCGTGACATATAATCAATGGAAACTACATTCGCGGGGAAATGTTTAGCCTAGAAGAAGAGTGAACTTTTCAATAATACGAGATCTTTCAGCGAGGGCGTGGCGCAATAGGAATCCACATTGGCCACCCTCTGCTTGCAAAGAGTACCACGAACCTATCAACTATCACCAAACACGGTAATGCTGCTTTGTTGTCCGCTCTTATGTGCCGTTTAGGCATCGGATTACTATGAAAAATACACGCACATCGACTCGTATTCTATCATAGGTCGTGCGAATGTTCGCTTATTTGCACATAAACGCGTGCCGGCCTAAGTGAAGTTGCTTTGACCGAAGTACACTCTTAAAAGGAAGTGTATTTACACACAGCAGTTTACAAACATTGTGCGGCCAAAGCTGAAAAAGAACCCTTCCATGAAGTACGTAAGTCAAAGAGCTAAAACCTATTCTGTTGCAGTCAAAAAGTTCTAATTGGCGCAACAAAAACGAAATCAGAATGGATTACTTAACCAACATGATTACCTCTCAGGGTTTTACGTAAAAATTCGCTTAAGGAATTAGTTTTTGTTTTATTAGTTCCTGATAATCCGCAAAATTTCTTATTTGCACTGATGCAAATAAAGTCTGCTAAAGTCCATTGTTCTCAACATCTCTCAACATATCTCAGAAAGCATCTCCCCTCCTAACCAATCATTTAATTGTAGGTTAACGCAATAGCAAGGAACGGTTCAACTGCTAACTAAAAATAATATGTGAACGAATGACTTTTTGAACTTTTGAACACTTTACCCTCGCTTATAATGACTTTGACCATATTATTGCAATATTTTATTTGAAATATTCAGAGGAGAGGAGTAACAACAATGTTGACTAAGCCGTTATGACAAATAAAAAGCAAAGTCTATAATGAGTTTTGTTAAAAGCATAAAGATTTCAAAAGATAAAAATATGTCTTAAAAGAAAATAATGATTTTTAAATGATTTATAACAGGCACATATGCAGGCCCATGAATAAGCGCACACGTACGTACAGCCGTGTAATTCGAAACTTGAACTCGGAGCATAAAATGTAATTATGGACACTAAAGATGCAGATTTTCTTCTTTTTTTTTCATAATTTATTTGTTTACTTTTTTCCGTCAGTTTGTTCGTTTATATGGCAGGCATTCAGAGCAAAAAAAAAGTCATAGATCCGTAACCAACGTGATGTGGTCGTACTGTGAAGAGATGTTGCGCAAACATATATCTGTGGTTGCAGCTATATTTAGTTACATTTACTTTAAAACTCATATTATCTGCATTTCATCGAGTGCCGGCTGAATGCCTCGCTGACTGGGGCTGATGGTGATATTGCGTTGGCAACAAAGAAATATGTTTTAAAAGCAAATATAAGGACAGATTAGTCAGTTATATGTATATTTAAATGCACACCCACACTTAAATAATTTATACTTTTAAGGGTTGAATATAAGGAAAATTGAAAAATGTCTACATAAATTTCACCATATGCACCATGTCATCAGCATACACAAAAAAAAAAAAAAAGAAAAAACGATAAGTTTCCAGTTTAATATCAGGATCGCATATATTTATTGTTAGTTGGATGGGACGCGTTGTGAATTCCAACAAGTCGCGTGCTTTGGCAATAATACACGTATTACGTATACATTGTAACGTCTAGATCCCATTAAGCGATTAGTTTAGGCCTCAAGCCGTCCACCACCACCACTAGCGTTAAAGTTTATTAATTTTGTTAATTAAATTCTAACAACTCAGTTTAAAGCGTTCATCGGGAAGATCATAGTACAACTTTGAGTTAGCCGACTATCGCAGTACGCTTTACCTTTACGCGCATCTATGTTAAAACTCCGCCAAGCGTCAGAAGTGTTACATTTTAACCAACTACCAGAACAATACGAAAGAAAGTTAATTGTCTTACGCCCACCCAGATCATTTTTAGATTATCAGCATATTACGAAACAATTACTTTTATAAGAACTAAAAAGGTACAAAGGAACCTCAGATGTCGAGAGAATCATAACATTCTCTTAAGTTACTAAGTTTTTCTTATATCATTACAGAGTAGAGTAGCGGGCAGGTTTCATTTGTAACGGAAAGCTAAAGACGATTCTCTTTTATTTCAAATCCCGATAGTGCCTGCCAAGAATAGTAAGCCATAGTTCCATGTTTCTGGATGTAAAGCCAGGTATCCAGTTGCAGTTCTTTTGCCTATAAGTCCGATACCTTGAAGTTTGAAGTGTAAGGGGAAACATTTCTGACTTTCTCTTATCCATCAGGAACTAGGTTTTCAGTGCATGATGATCTTTGATTTTCACCGATGACTTGTGGTTGAGAATGCTATTAGAAGTTTACCTTGGCTGGACTTCCAAGTCATTGCTCCAGAGATGTCATTTTAGTATGCTATATAAAGTACATGAGAGGAAAATTTTGATTCTCGAAGCACATCTGTTAACAATTATGCGAAAAATTCTTCTTGTTTCCATTGGTTATGTAAACGCTTGCGCTACACTGAAATCGTTTGATTGCCCTACTTTTTACCCTTAAAACACGCTGTAGAGACATTTAAATGACGCGTCGTATTGCCAAAATAACATTTAGTCATAAAGTGTTTCCTGTTTATATTCGGTTTGTATATAAGAACTCGAGCAGACATAAGATTTCTGGTTGAGGACTGTAACTAATTAGGGTTGAAAGTACAAATAATGCCGACAGAAAAGTCTTTTCAATCACCAACAATTTCATCGAGATTACATATTGAAGAAAGTTTTACTATTGGTCGTGTGCTCCTCACCTCTATATATGGCAGTGGTATAATCATATCCAAGTACAAGTTCTCTATCTTTATATATCGATCTAAGTATCTATCTAAGTAAAAGTACGCAAAGAACATCAAACTGCAGCGAAACAAAGTGCAGGCCTGAAGGACAGAATACAAAAGGAGAAGTGATAATATAAAATGAATCTCATAAGTCATAATATCTGACATATAAAGCTGTTACCGGATAATATGAATACTGGCCTGTGTGTTTAACGTATAATCCATGCTGACGATCTCGTCTTGCCCACTTGTATAGTCGACAGATCCTGAACGGCTGATCTAATATTACACATATATAAAAAAATTCCAATTGTCCATTTTTCACAATTTAACCGAAACATTAACGCGTAGTGTTTTTATACTCATGATAAAAGTATGAGGGGTATATTTATTTTGTCAAAACGTTTGCAACACAATGAAGGAAGCATCAGAGACCACAAAATATATATGTATTCTAGATCAGTATCAAATTCTACATCGATTTAATAATACGATAATCTGGCTGTCTGTCCGTCAATCCGCCTATCTAATGTCTGTTGTAAACATTCTCTTGGGTGCAAAAATAAAGCTATCGACTTCAATTTCGATAGAAACATTGGAAGTTCTTACGCGCAGGTTGATATATGGACCGAATCGGTCGAAGGAAACGCCTAGAGTACCATGTCAACTTGTCTTTATTGTTTCTCAAACAGAATAAAAATATCGATGTTTTGCTCATTACTCGGAAAATATAGGAAATAAGTATACAAAAATTTGAACGCATATTCTACGGCGATGTTGTAACACCTGCACAAAAATTGACCACGTCTGCCCGATATTATAGTGTATCAAATATATATATAACCCTGTAAAAACCCTTGCTCAGCTTCAAATTTGGAATGCACCTAAATATGTCAATCTGTTCGTATGTCCATCTGTCCGTCTGGCCAACTATGGTAAATATTCTTCCGTTCGCACAAACGAAGATATCGCCTACAAAAATATGCAAAAGAATTTGTAAATGACTTAAAATTTTCTAAGGACACGTCTGCTCACACACTCAAGCCCAAGCGACAAAAGCAAAACAAAAACAGCGCCCACTCCATATTAGAGAACTTAAGAATTTAGTTTTTTTAGTTTTTCTGTCTTTTTTACGATAACGGTGACGGGTATGAAAAACTCGATCGCGACCGAATATTAATATTATTAATATTTTTAATACAAATATACTTTTCTAAGTAAACTAATTTTTTTTTTTTTTTTTTTTAAATGAAGAAAATAATCTTAGATGCTAGTGCTTTAAGACTTTAGTCTTCGAATTTATTCTCTAGCAAATCACGCATGAAAGCGTAAAATACCATATGTCACGCAGTGAGTATGACATCAAATAAATAAAGCCTTCTGTGTACATAGCTCCCTTACTTTAAAAAGTAATATCGTTTTTCTTTAGTTTCCGAGTAAAAAAAATCTCGTCTCTTCTAATTGAAAAGGTGCAGATTTTGTAAGCGGAACTGTATGTTAGAAATTTCACTCTTACTAAGTCAATATTCACGGTTATGCTTGTTATTTAACCTAAGCTTAAATTACGTTGGATTTCCTCAGTTTACATGTGATTTGAATAAATCAGTGGGAACGTTACGTCGGTACGTAAATGAGAAAGCAATCATTTCGCTTTTTCCTTCTGCCTATTCATTTAAGCGATGATTTATTTTAATTGGATAAACATATATATATATATATATACATACGAATATATATATACATACATACGATATATATATGCATACAAAACCCTCTGCAGCGATAAATTTTCATAGGATTTCGTTGTCAAACAGCACATGCCTAAATATACATGTTACACAATATAACTGAGCTCGACAAAGTGCAGCGTCACTACGCATTACGACTACGAATACGATGCGGTGTAAAATGACTTTTGTGACACCCTTGTCTGCCATCGTCTGCGCATGTGCACGGAAATATCATGAAAATGCTTTAAATTCCAAAAATGCATTTTTTTTAAGTAAAATCAGACACAGCACAGCTACAGCTGTTTTTCTTTTTTCACTTAGTTATTTCGGTTGTCGTTATTGTCGCCATACATACAAACACGCAAACACATAAGAATGAGTCGTAGCGATGATTTGTATGACTATATATTTTAAATGATAATGACTTTGTTTCATTTCAATTCGTGATAATTTTCAAAATGCAATGTATTCTTCTTCTTCTTTTTGTTTTTTCTTCTGTTTTTCTGTTAATAGTGACGTTTGGTGACTAGATTTGCAGCTTTTTCGTACAAAATGTTTCCATTCTGCGTTCATAGATAAGCAAATAAAAACTCAGCGGGTTAAATTTTAAATACAATCACACATATATACATAATAGATGACAATAATAAAGAAATTTTCATTTAACGGATGCTTGAGTAGCAATTATTTCGGAGGTTAACAATGAAAGGTAATCGGAAAGCAATCAAAAACCGGAAAAGTCGGTGACTTCATACATACTTGTGAACTTGTATATATATATATATATTTACAAATATATATATTAAGTAATTTCCTATTAGACTCACGTGTATGGAAAGTGAATAACTAAGGCAACCATTTGTTTGTTAGTTAAGGCATAAATGTCTGGTTATGGCATTCGAGTTGATTTTCTTTTTAAATCTTAACTAAAAGTCGTTTCAATGTTTGAAGAGCACGTTTACTGGTTCAGTTCGTTTTCTTATAAATCACTGTGAGTTAAAGATCCTGCTTAGCTAATAAAGAGTATGTCTGTCTACATATTACTTATCCATAACAAGAGCATCTGTTTATATAACGGCGTTCAGTTTTTTCTTTTTTCTCTCCTTTTCTAATTTAAATTATTTCTCATATATATGTACATACTGTTCTGCTAACGATTACCGTCTGTGTTGTTTATTATTTCTACGAGTTTATGTTTATCTAAAGCGGTAGAGACGACGACATTACTGTCTGCGTATGCACAAATTGCAGTAAATATTTACTCATAAGAATAGCGCTATAAAGAAACTCATAAATGTATAAGAATTTAATTAAAAACTTAATCTTTTTATATATATTTGTATTTTGATATAACGCCATACGCACTCTTCACTCCAGATTTATTACTATTTGTTTACGATAAATATTGATTATGCTTTTCTTTTTCGGAAATATATACAAATCGCAAATTAATAGCAGAACCAGGAAACTTTTGCGGACAAGTGAATCCGCCCAGGATTTTGATGGCACCTCCAGCAAAAGAAGTCTTTTCGTCCGTAACCCAGTTTTTAAAATGATTAAATGTGCGCGCGGTACTGGGCGGACAATAACCCCTTTCTAACTTGACTAACCCTAATCAGAGCTTTATTTTAATCAAAAACACAAGGGCTTTGATGCACACTTCTCAGTGTTATATATAACGGGACAAATCTAATATGCGGGCATATAAAAATCGTAGTTAAGATAGTAAATATTAATAAATGCTAGATAACAGTCTTCTCAGACATATAACTTTTACGTTAATTTTAGGCGTGTCAATGCATTGACTAGAATCATTTTTAATAATGCTTTTAGATCGCTTCAATAAATATTTGTGATTAGTGGCTTGTGGTCGAAATGATCATTAAATTTTGAAATTCTCGTTTTTGGGATCTTTTATGCGTGAGCGTCACGTTATCCAATTTTCTATTATTAGGTTTTTTCTAAACTGTTTTTATGTCAAAGTGAAATCTCTCGACTGATTTTTCGGCTACTACCCTATATTCGATCATATTGAAGGTTTGATTCCCATAAAACTTCAAGGCAGTACAGTCTGTGTTCTCTATATTCCACCACAAAATGGCGGACTATGTTTTTTTAACGATCTCTTTGACATAAGTATCAAATAAAACTCCTTCAACAATAGAACGCGATAAGCTTGGCGAGTTAGTTGTTTTTTTTTCTTTTTGGCTATACAAAGCTAACCCTGAACAGCCCTTGAAATAAGGAAGTGATGACCGAAGTCAACAGAATGAGATCCTTCGCAAAGTGAAATCGAAATGTAATACACTAAATTTAATTATATACGAAAAATATCCGGCTGAGTGGCAAAGAATTAGAGCTATTTTCATATTTCTACTATACGTAGAGGTCTAATCTTTCTTATTGAAATCCTACAAATCCCAATGTACGTTATAGAGCATATGATGCATATTTCTAGACTTTGCCAACTAAATTACGTAACTTGCTTACTAGAATCTTATGATACCTACATGTTGTAAATCTTCCGTATAGATCTGTGATGGTTTATTATATAAGCATCTTTCTGAACCCTTAAACCCACTTTTCAATCTCAAAGTTCTGCTACAAATAGTAAGTTACTAATAAAAATCTTCGGAATTGTATTAGTTTTGCTCAGTCGCCAAGATCCGATATGTGAGGTTTCAAGTTACGAACTCCATTGTGCCAATTTAGAAAATCAACATACGTTGACAGACAGTCTCACGGACGAACGGAGAATAAAAATTGTAAAGATTTTATGAGATTCGTCATGTGAACCTTTATGTATTAAGAAACTTTTCATTTTTTATTTTGAATTTTGCAGCGACAAATATATGGCTCAGGTTTTAGTTTTCGCCTACATCGGACGTGTATCTACATCAGCCTTTGAAATATTTACTGTAACAATTTGAAAGGCTTTTTTAGCTTTGTTCAAACCGTGTAGGTGATCTTACTTTGCTTAAATTTTTTGCTGAAGGAAATGACGAAATCTTAAAGACACTATCAATTTCAAAATCATGATAAGAAAGAAAAACATTGTCAAACGACAGGAGCAAATCTATTCTGAATTTTAATGCGAATCTTTGAGGCGTCGGTACTATTGGAACAATAAAATCTAACACGTGTATGCTTTACCTACGATGATATATACGAAAGTATGTAAATAATTAAATGTTTCATGATAAAAGAAAATCATAATAACTTACTTTCCAACTAATAAACAATCTTTCCTTTAAAATAGTTTTGTCATATCTATTTGTGTCTCCCTTTAAATTTGACTTGAATTTAAAAAATCAGAACTCACTTTATCCGAATATTTAAATTTGTAAATTTCATTAATGTCACAAGTATTTCTAAGTAAATCTTATAGAAAATAATTATTTACTTTAATGTCTAGTTATTAGCATAGAGTGCTGGAAAACATTTACATAACAAATGAATAAAAGCATAACGTAATAGCAAAGCACTTACTTGTTCCCTTGTATTGATGATAATTACCTCCTCCGGTTTATTCTGCTTACAGCATGTGCGGAATAATTTATTATTCCATTTACAACCAGCAAACTAATTAGATGCAAAAAAAAAGGAAAAAAAATTGACCGGACGTACGAAGACTTGGGGGAATACCCTCCAAGATTAATTAAAGAACATTAAAGTTACACGCGAACATGCGTTTTCATTAACTTAAATCAAGCAAAAAACAAAACAACAAAACGAAAGCAAGAAAAACAAAACCTGTAATAAAAACATTATTAGATGGATAAACAGCCATAACCACTTTCTTGGTTTCGCACATGACCGACACAACGTAGCAACAACAATTCACAAACTTTTACTTTTCTATTGAAAATATGTTAAGAATTGTTTGAGAAGATACCAGTTTTCTACTTTTCATTTGTTTCCTTGAGACGTGGAGAAAAATTGTGAAATGAAAAGCAATGAGTTTTCCTACACACACAAATAATAAGAAAAACGCGCCAACTTAATTCTATTCATATTTTCACAAAAAAAAAAGAAGAATAATAAAAATAAACGTAAACAAAAACACTTTTTCTTTTACAAAATAATAAGAGAATAGAAAAAAAAAAAAATACAAGTTATAACAAGAACCGGCAAGCGACTGGAAGTAGACGCGTAAACTGTGTTATCAACTAAGTGATTTCTTTAAGATAATAAAAAAGTAAGAAAGCGCTTGTTTGCTTTCACTGCTTTTAGAAGAGTTGCGGTTTTGAAAACCGCTATATATTAAAAGACTTGATCTTTAAATACCATTTGATGTAATAAAAAATTAAATTTACTTACAAATGCTTTTGTAAGTCAATGTGATTTTTCATAAATTGCATTCTTTTGTTAAATATTTTAGCTTAGTTGGCATTACTCACGAGAAAATCAAGTAATCAAAACAAAACCAAGCAAGAGACCTTAAGTAAAAAATGTGCTTCGTTGCTCTCATGTTAAAATAAAAGCAATAAAAAAGTAAAAAATAAATAAATTCATATTTGATGAGCGCAAGAAAGCATACTCTCTCGTGCTCTTGCAATTACAAATAAAAACAAATAAATTTATTTATTTTCTTTGCATAAAAATGAGAATGAGAATGAGACTGACTCTGTGACTTTGATAATTGAATAAAAGCAAACACAAATCATGCATGCTGTTAGCTTGTAAACATAAACAAAAGTAAGATATTTAGATAATTTTCGAAATTCAAAGACAATAAGTAATAATAATAATAAAAATAAATAAATAAATTTGAAATAGTCTATGATTAAATTATGATTAATTATGAAGTTAAACAAATTTGAATGCAAGATTTAAAACGTAAAAATCTATAAAGTAGACTGAAATAAGGAAAGGAAGAAAAAACTTAAGTTAAATAATGTAAAGTAAGTTAAACGCGGAAAAGGATGTTATGTTTGAGTTAATATCCTCGAGTGTTTGTGGAGTTATAGGAAAATAATTGATGGCGTTGAATACCTTAAAAAATTAAGGAAGACGAAGTCAGTGCTTTCATTGCTTTTATTTAATTCACATTTATCTCGCAATTTAATCTAATATTGAAGGAAGATCTGTTCTTTTAAAAACTAACTTTTAGTATGTACATATATATAGATTCTACCAAGTCTTGATGCACATTTGTCAATGTTAAAAACGAAAGGATACGATTGCTACCCAATCACCTGGACTGATAGCTAGATAGATTACATGTGAATGATTGGAAACGCGTTAAGGACCATTTCCAGATGGCACTTTTAGATGGTTTCATATATCTTAAATCATGCATTTCCGACGTCACATTTCTTAAATTTTGAAGTCGTAATCGCGCTTTCCATCAACAAAGAACGGATAAATAGCCAGTAAATATCTTCATCACGGTCCTCGTGTCAATCGAGAAGTTCGCGTTAGCTACAAGGTCATAAGATTACTTTGATTTTCTAGGATTTCCAATGTTAAGTGCCATTTGTTCGCTGCTGGCACTCTTTTCGTCTTCAATAGTAAAAATATTGCAGAAAGCAGAAGGAAATATAAAAAGGAAAGCGGCCAATAGTAGGAAGGGGAGGCTTGTCATGGCACACGTGTGGAGTCGCTTAGAAGTTTATATAGAAATATATATGCTTTTTATATATATATGCTTTTTATATATATATATATATATATATATATATATATGCACGATGTTTGCTCTCTGCACAGTTCCATCTACTTTTTTGTATAGTGGAATAAATAACATTGAAGCAGGTTTAGCATTTTCTAATGAAACATAAACAAACAAAACCTCTATCATCGAATAATAAATATAAAGAAAGCTCCCTTCGGATATTATTTTGCGATTAGAAGAAATTAACATTATTTATAGATAAAGAATGCCATAGAACATCATCCCTTAAGAGACTTATTTCAAAATAGGGTCACGTTATGTTAAACTTGTGCAGTTGCATAATATTGAACGTGTGCATAGGCCGATAAACTTTAACAGTAAATTCCATTCGTATAGTAATAAAAAATTTAAAATTTCTTATGTCATAAAGGACAATGAAATACCGCTGATTGCACTTCAATGTCAATAATGCGATAAATCTTTAAATGCGAATATCGCAACACTTATAAGAGATAGCATTAAACCCGAGCAAACTAAAAAGATTGTTGTATGAAATCTGACAGCAAACACAGTATAAAAGCGAAGCTAGCAAAAAGAAAATATTAATTTCACAACCTGAACTTGATATTACAATATTCCTGACCGCAAACACCTATAAAATCTGTCGCTTCATATTCCGCAACGCTTTAGATCTAAGATTTAATAATCCTTAAAATGCTTCTAATTTAGTTATTGTAACTTAGTATTGTCTAATTATAACTTAAACTTTAAATGCGATTGATATATTTCCACTTATGTTCATTTGCACTGCATAATATTTCTATTCCTTAGATAAAGCAGCGTATGTTATATAAAACTTCCCCTTTGTTGGCTTTATGGAGCGAAGAGTACGAAGGTTATATTCTCTTTGAATTTATTATATTTAATGTCTCTGCTTACGTATCTCTCTATCTCTCTTACGAATGTGCAATTCTCTCATTCTCTCCACAATATTAATTTTTCCCATTGTTTTGTGATGAACTACAGTGAAGAATATACTGCAAGCATAGGGAAACTACTCAAATGAGTGAATGGAGCACCTTTCCCCTGTACTACAGCTTGACGGATTGAGAATAATATAATAAGGAGGTGCATTTTCTTCTCTCACGTCAAGCAAACTATCGTGAATGTGTGTGTGTGAATCACTATGGTCTGAGCAAAATAAGAAAAAAGAACACGCAAAATTGCTTATATATATATCTCTTTAGTAAGTGCAAACGGGTCGGCATGCTTTTGGTATACACAAAAAAATGAATTTGTAGAAATCGAAAAAGTACAGTAAATTCATGAAAAATCGTCAGAAAATTTACAGAATTCGAGGAGAATGGACGTGTTGACGGTGTTTCACAAGAGAATTTCGTAAACTGTAGAAATCGTAGAAATCGTATACACACAACCCCTTTGGAAAAAAAAAGAAGAAAAAAACAACAAATAAGGTTGTGGTTGTATGAAAAAAAGGCAAAAAAATAAATAAATAAAACAAGAAAATTTGTGAGACTTGTATAATAAAAAACAAAAAAAAAAATAAAATAAAAAAATAGAAACAAAACAAAAGAAATTTTCATAACAATTCTTTTCCAAAACCAAAAAAATAAGTGAGAAAAATGTTAAGAATTGTGGCTTAGAAAAAAAAACCAACGAAAAATGAACGAAATTAATAAATAATTAATGAGCGCAATAGAACAAAAAATCATTTGCTGTTTTTTTTTTCTCGTTCTGAAAAATTGCAATTATTATAAATAAAAGTGCACTCATTACACGAACGAAGAGGAAAAAGTGAAACTTTTTCTAAATAACCATTTTGTGTAAT
>KK502718.1:262340-308043 GCA_000688735.1 Glossina austeni | reverse complement strand
AAAAAGACTTTAATTTAATTTAATTTAAGTTAGCGTAAGGCAGAAAAAAATATTAAAGGAAACAAACAATAATCTTTTATATTAGATTTGATTTTTTTTATTTTTTTTTTTTTTCAAGAACGCTGAGATTTCTCTACATTAACACTTATTGTCGTTTTGGAATTGAAAAGATCATGGCACTGATTATGTATAGTGTTAGCAGCTTTCATTTTCGAGTTTCGATACTTTTTTTATATGTATGCACAAGAGTAAGGATTTTCAAAACTGTCGCATCATGCGTAAGCAAAATAGTTCGCACTTTGCGTTAGTATTGGTTGTCCTCAGCTAGTATTGGTTGTTTAGAGTTTCATTTATAAGAGAAAACAGCGCAAATTGAACAGAATAAATTCCAAACAAAATTGTTTACTCACAAACATTTTAAATTTTTCAAAAGGTAAGTAAATTAATTCACACTTTTTTGTTTTTGCTTTTTCGTTCAGTTGTCTAATTAATACTCTTAATTCGCCAAAGCTTGTAACCAATTCTGTCATACTCTCGTACGTCATCATATATTCTCGCTCTCTCTCGCTATCATTGATAAAGCGCAAAGGATAAACAAATAATAAAAACACATCGCTCTATTGGTCTTATCGGCAAAAAGTTATAACGAATGTAAAAAGCTGGGGATATGTTTAGGACTGAGTAGTCCAGTTGACGTGCTACAACAAAACAAAAAAGAAATATAATAATAATGTATATACAAAAAAAAAAAAAGAACTAAAAGATGAATCATGTCAAAGTTGCTATGTCTGTCCTGTGTAATGGGTTGATGTATTGTTTATATGTTTTATTTTATTCATTTATGTTAATTTTTCTGTTAAGTCATTGTCAGCTATTCAACCAAACACACACACCTTATGCTACCTTGTGAAACCATTTACAACTTAACGACTAGGCATGAGTGTATTTACCTTTTTTTATAAAAAAATATGCCAATTGAAAAGAAAAATATATTCACATTAAAGGCGACATGTTTCCGTCAGATTTCCACGTTGTAAACTTGCAGCATTATTAATAAGCCATCAGACAATATTCTTATCGGCATTTTCATTGCACAGGTAAGAAATTTCTACATATATAATATTGGCGTGGAACTTATAAGAAAATTTTTGCAGAGAAGAATTTAGATGAAACTTATTTCGCATTAGTGTACCATACTTCTCATATATCGCAATTTCTTACAATTTTTTCTTACAGTTTCTATATTACAATTTCTTTATTATCGTTTCTCTCTTACTTTTTTGTTACGCAAATGTTATTGCAATAATAAAGTAGTTATGATGTTCAATCCTTTTCTCTTTTGCTTTTTTTTGATGAAAAGGTGTATTTTCCAATTATTGCCAATCTCCAAATGTTAATTTTTGACTGTTAGGATTATTCAATGTCATAAAGTCTCCTTATTTTCTTTCAATAGTAAAACCAGCTATGAAAAGTTGATTTGTTTCATTTTATTTGGTAGATATATAAAACTTGTGTAAGATGTCACAAACGTGTACATATAGTTATATATTTATTAAAACCACATTTTTTACTCCTTACTTTTTTCGTAATTTGACCATTGAAGCTTTTTTCTCATCCCAATAAAAGCAAATATATCTTCAGTTTCTACACAAGGACTTCTGTATTGTGTGAGTGCTTGCTGACAACTAACTTTTCTCTTTTCATTTGTGTCTCATTGTCTCGACCTGCCGCTCAATGTATCTATGTTCGTCAATGGCTTAGTGAGCATGGATTTGTAAAAACGCATATCTGTTGCATTGCGCTAAATCCATCCTTATGTTATACAAATGGTCTTTGGTTTTCTTCTCTTTTTACAATTCCTCTCTTTTATTTTAACTATTATAACCGAACAAATGGGAAAAAGACATATGAGAGGATTTGCGCTTTTACATGGTTTACTCCACTTTTGTTAAGAATAATGGCGAAAGAAGACCGACAGAAATCCCCTAGATCTATATACACGAACGTTACAATACCTGCTCCATTCTACTGAACAAGCAAAAATAGTATCTTAAATATTGTTATTACATAATCAAATAATGTCAAGGAAAATATGTACATCAGGCGGAAAGGTACTATGCTTAAAAGGAATCTTGTGAGACGTAGAAGTCCCCTGCGGGACGCTTCAAATCCTCTTAAGTTACCTGAAAATGGATAAATAAATGACTTTATTTATATATATGTTAACAACGTTAGTTAAAATATATATATTGTTATATGTAAATTTTGAAAAAAGTTTTGCGTGTCAAGAGAGGCTTTTGAATACATTTCAGAAAAAATTGGTGCGGATAAGTTCTTATTGTGTTTTTCATGTTCTTGTGACGCTTTGTTGTGCAGCAAACGGCAATTGAGACATTCCTAATATTTATTTAAGAGATACGTAGGCGGAACCCAAATTTTCATAAGCTCGCAAAAAAAGAAGAACGTTTCGTAAACCGAAGAGCCAAGCATAGGCTGAATGGAATGAGGATGAGTTAATCTATATACATATATGCTTTTGCGTGCATACATACAAATATTTTATCCCTAAGGTGGTCGCAAACCTTAAAATGATGGCAGTAAACTTTCAATTTCCTGGAACAAAGCAAACTTATTTTGACGACGGTGTCGACGTTTCGCTAGAAATCTAGCAATTAAGACAAATAAGTAGTTAGGAACTAAGAACCGACATATCCTCGTCACTCTCAAATTGAATTGTTTTGAAAAAAAAAATATAAAAAAATAAACCGCTTTGTCATGTTTTGTGAAAATTAAAAAGTTGGCTTTTATTTCATTTCTATAATGCTAGGATTGATTTATAATTCATTTTAAAACACACATTCTTTATCAGGGAATTTATATAATTATGTATTAAAGTTCTTTCGTGATTTTACCTTTCTAGTCACCTTTTATTGTTAAGTTAAGCGCTGAATTGTTATTTTTAGGATATTATAGGTTTTATTTAAAACTCTCAGGCGACCTACTTACAAATTCTTTTCAAGAATTTTAAACTTACAACGCTTTGCTGCGCTTTTTTACGACTCGATTCTCTTGAATCAATTTTCGCTGTCCTTTTCGACTCGCTTTCGAATAACGCTCGACTACCTTTGCCTTGCGCACATATCCTGCATATATCCCCTTTTGCAAGCAAAATACTATTACTTAAATTCACCGCGGCATTTTTAATTCGCTAATCTGTTTTTTACCGCTAAACTTCTATCAAGTGTTGTTAATCTTTTCGCCAGTCGCCAGCTGCAAAACACAGGTAATGTGCCATGAATGTGTATTTGGTTTTCCCCTTTCTTTATAATTTTGTTTTTCAGAAAATCGCCTAATTTTTATAAAACTCAAATCATGCAATATGGCATTTTTCTAACAATATGATATGTACAATAAAAATCACGCATTATTTATTCAACGTTCAATTCCGCTATTCAAAGTTTTTCTAAAATACAAAAATTTGAAATTATACGAATTATATGAAATTATTTCACTTCATTTCATTCTATCAGAAATTTTACATAATATTTTTTCATTTACATTTATGTGATTTTCTTATTGTAAACAAATCAACGTGAAATTTTCCCATAATTTTTTCGAAATAAAATTCGAACGACGCAACCCATACATAAATCACAACCAAATGGCTTTGAAGGTACTCCGTTCAATTAAGAGCTAGTCAACTAAAGATAAGATAATCAGCGTCCATTTGTTTTGCAAAAGTGAAGCCAAATTATATATGCTAACTCCTTATAAATTCCTCATCGTTTATGCCTAATCTTTTATCCCAATTCTAGATGAATTGCAACAAAAATACCACTGACATAAAAACGGCCATATTATATGAAAGAAGTCTGTTGATTACCAAGCGTAGAAAGCCAGGGGAACCTTATCTGATAAACGAGAAAGACACCTAAATTTTCACAGCTCTCGCCATAAGTAGTGATGGTTTATTTTATTATTAGTAGATATAAATTATATGTTATGGATTGTATATTATTATATTGCTATTAATTTGTCCGCTTTTCATCGGTCAACTCACAGAATGCCCTGCTTGTCCGCCAACCACAATGAAATCTATACACTAAATAAACGGCGATACGATATCCATCAATGAGTTGACCGTAAAGCAAAGTATGCTGTGCTTTCGAACACCATCCACTTTCCAACTCACGTACTGATGTTAACATATAAATCAGCATGATAATAACATTACAAATTAAAAAAAGCTTCAAATAATACTCAGCTGATAATAGATATATCGATTATGTGTCATCGCTGATAAATAATAAATTACATACGTATTAGAATCAACATTTTTTAGCAGGAAGTATTTTATGTATGTATGTTTTAAACATCAGAATTGCTTAGAAAACTTGGAAAATATACTAAAATAAACAATGCAAGGAAATGTTGTTGGTAAATATGGATGCAGACTGAAAGTGCCTTAAAAAGGTTTTTATTGTTATTTAGTCATTTTGTTTTACTTGCGCATGTTATTAGCTAATAAACATTGTAACGAAGCACAATTTAGATAACTTATGCCAACCAGAAAAAGAGTTATACTTACATAGAATAAAGCTAAATACCTTTAAAATAATAATCTCTAATATACCTGAATACTGAGATTAATATAAATCATCGATATTTTATCAAAGATAATGTCGCTTCATCGTAAAATTAGGCTACTAACCCGTAGAATGTAGAAATTAAGTTTAATACATGGTAAGTAATACAATAATAGCTTTTCCATTACAGCGGCTATTTAAAGTACGATGAACGATGATAAAGTACATGTACGCTCAGATAAAACGTATTAAGAGAACATTAAAATATCAGCAACTACAATCCAGTGGCTGTTACCATGAGTGTCAAAGATTCGTCCTAAGACGAACTGCAATGCTCCTTTTACTCGTATTGTTTTCTCGTGTTCAATCTATAGGCCACAATCTTTTGATGAAATTTAGGTCAATGATGTGTTTTGGCTGAAGGTCAAATGCTATTGAAAACGGTTTGGATCGGACCACTTTTTCGACCCCTTCCCGTGTAATGCCTTACTTTAAAAAGTCGTCATATCAATAATTGTAGGATTATGTACGCTATTCAATGGTAAGCTGTGGGCTGTTATGGTGTTTTTGATTTGTTTTTAAGTTAAAGTTAGTAGGTTATGATTAACTTACTAAGGTCTGCACTAATAACATCTGCCATTTTTAGATAAATAAGAGATACGACAAGGGGAATTCAAAGTATTTAGTAACAATAGATTTTCGATTCCAAAAAACCCCCAAAATCTAGTCTTGTGATATGACTATAAATTTAATAAGATTAACTTATCTATCTGTTACAACATTTTCAAAAAGGTTTGGCTCAGTGAAGAGGCCATGCTTATGTGTCGGTAAAATAAAACTACACTCCTTAAAATTCTGCTAGAAAGGCACTAATTAAAACAATCCGTAATGATTTAACGAAAATATGGACACAATTAACAAGAATGCACACGGGAATGCCGTTAGGAATAGCGAAGCAGGAAGATTTTAGATCCCAAAGGCCATTGAACACTTTCAAACACATTAATTATATTATATAAATATTATATATATAGACAACATCATAGTTCGTAATACCACAGAAATAAGTAAGGATGGAAAACGATAAATTTTTCGTTTTGAATTTAAAAAATTATAAAAGCTTTTAAGATTCCCATTGATGTTGTAGAAAGCAAAACCAACACAACCACTCTCTGCTCTATTACTGGAATATCTTTGTTCACCATGGTGGATACCTGGACGTACTGTCGATCAGCTTTGCCGCACATCACAGCACCGGAATGTCGGATCGAACATATCATAAAAGAACGTTAAACGCATTTCAAGATGATTAGTATCATAGCCCATGTATAATGCAAGTTGCTGTATGCTCATTGCATATGATTTTACCTTTTACAATTGTATACTTATTTTTATATGCATGCAGGACAGAAGAGTGATTTCTTTTTATTTGCCAGAAACCGAGGTGATGTTGTATTATGGCCGACAGCAAAAGTGGACTAGAGATTGTATGAAACGTTACTCTCGTCACACGGAATTTTGCCAGTTCAGGAAGCTCTTGATTAGATCGAGGAGTTGCTTCATACCATAAAAATCGTTGCACGTCGCGATCGTCTTCCATTATTGCAATTTGCAAAAAACCGTTTCGATGTTTGCTATTATCACTACTTTATTCGACCAAAATCTTAAAAGGATAGTCAACAAATTTCAATAGTCAACGAAATTATCTACGGGACTTAAAAGATCATTTAAAGAAGAAAGTTTTATTCTGCTCGAAAAGGCATCGAAGACCATACACATTTTGGTACTTGTTTTATTGTCTCTATATACCGGTTTGTGTGGCATATAATAAATTTATTGGTTAACTTCATTAATATTTACGCGTTCTGCTAAACCGTCGCTTGCTAAATACCGAATTTCGCTGTCATACTCTAGAAGTTTTTTTTCGTTCTTTATTAATTTATTTATTAAATTATATAACCATGTTTCTGTAATAGTTTTATTATCGTTTAAATGTTCGTGAATGTTTTTTCACGGCAATTTCACAACATAGTGGCCATTCACAAATTTTATTTGATTCATCGTTTTCTCATAAGTCAGTTTTATGCTTAGCTTCTGGGTTTACACCAATTGATTGTACGTTCCAGATATTCGATATGTCAGACATTTTGTGATTATAACAATTTTCTGTGACCTTTAAGACATATTGAATTTTATTATTTTCTTAGCAGCCTTGAATAGTCCAACCAAAAATTGTGTTCACAATAACATTTGTCGTGTTATTTATCTATAATATCCCTCTCAGAGATCATCGGTCCTCTTTTGTGCGAACATTCTTAAAATTCTCTTTTATAGATTGTTTAAAATTTAGACTACTCATTTATCTATTTAAAGTAATTAAGTTTCAATCTATCCACTTCCTTTACACGTGATTTCAATTTAGGAAATGTAGTGAGAATCCCCAAAGTGTCATTCCCTTCATAACGATCTCAGGGGCTGTTAAGTCATTTGTTGTACGATGCAATCGTTGCTGGAGCAATTTTCCACTAAATCTTATAATCTTATATCTCTTTAATAAAAGCTTAATTACCTTGAATAATCTATAAGTATATATTGGCAGCTGGTATTATTTATAACATGTTATTTTTTTCTTTACAAGCCTTGTAACAAGTTTTGGAGTTTAATTACTTAAGCATAACTTAAATATGGAAGCACTCGCACATTGTAAAATAGTTAAACTGTGTAACTACGTACGGATTTCGCTTTGTAGTTACGAAATAAATAAATTTAAATTGAAACAAGTAAGAGCATTACATTGGTCGTGACCGAATCTTTTCCATCACTGTTTTCTTAAAAGACACAAACAAGTAAAAGAGCTAATTTCTCATGCCGTACAATATGGAGCGAGCATGGCTGATTTTTTCTATTTTTAAAATGTAAGCTTTTGTTCAATAGACGTGTGGGAGTTGTAGGCGTGTCCTTTGAAAAGCTTTGGTCGCTTAAAAATTCTTTTGCAGTTTGTAGGTGATGCTTTCATATTCGCTAGCAGGAGATTGCTTACCACAGATACTGCGAGACAAACGAAAAGACATACATGCTTAAATGCATTCCGAATTTGAAACTGGGAAAGCATCTATACAACTTATAGGGTTTTTGAAACATGTTTTAGAAGTATTTAAAAAAAAAATTAATTTTGATACACTATAATATCATGTAGGCATGCTCAATTCTTTTCCATTTTTATGCAAGTAACACATAGAATATGCGTTCAAGTATTCGTGCATTTATCTGCTATCATTTACGAATAATAAGTAAAAATCAACATCCACCATCAAAAGCAGTGGTGTTCAGTGTACGTGGTATAGTGGGCGTATCCTTCGACAGATTGAGCCTTATTTCAATATCGATGTGCAAGACTATCAATATTTCGGCCAAATTTGAAGTCAATAACTTAATTTTTACACACAATTTTTACACAGACGGACAGAAGGACATGCTTAAGTTGATTTAGAATTTGATGCTGATTAAGAATACATATATATACCTTGTGGGGTCTCTCATTCTTCGTTCTGGGCGTTGCAAACGTTTTGAGAAAATGAATGTACCCCTCATCCTTCGATGATAAGTCAAAAATTTTAGAAAAATCGAAACGTATGTTAAACAGATTCTACATGATCCTCAATGGGTCTTTCTTTTTTATTACCATATTTAACTGCATATAAAAATAACGTACTTAAATCTTTCTGTGTAATATTATGATGTCGAAGTTTTTAGCCTCCCGTCTCGATACTAAGAAAGCAATATAATTATAAAATGAAAAGACATTTACGACTACCATGACCTGTACATAAATACCGAAAATTAAGAATACAATACTAATAGCAAAAGTAAAAACAAAAAAACCAAAGTGGACCAAAGGATATAAGTAAATGTACGTAACAACAATAACACCTACATGACAGAAAGCAAGTAAATGGGTCAACCCGAAAATAACTTTTGAATCGGGGCTATTGTATGATGTGAAGAGAAGACGTAGGAAAATTGTAATCGACTGTGACCAAACCTTTTATCCACAGCAACTTTTTCTTGAGACACATACAAAAACGGAATGAAATTCCCATACTCTACAATGTTAGGTGGACGCTATCAATTTTTTCCACTTTTGCACATACACAACAGGACTCTTCATACAATGTATGTGCATATCTTTATCGTTATAGCCATTGTAGTTTATAGCGGAGGAAGAAAAAGTCCTTGTTTGCTTGCGTTTACGTCATACTTCACTTATTGTAGTGTACATACTTCCAACGATTTAGCTCATTAGATTGTACAGTTCTTCAAAACACATTCCGAGGAAAAAATGCGAATAATTTTTACGTGCAGAAGAATAAAAGAAACTTCATCGAGTGTGACCACGCTTAATTCCTAAAAATTCACCATTTGATCCTCTATAATCTGAATTTAAATATATAACGCAACTATCATCCATTTTATTCGAAGTTAAACATTCAGTGGCTTTGATATCCTACATTGTGAACTGCGCAAAGTACGTCCTGAAGAACTTAGAGTTGTGCAAAACGAATTTGATTATATTATACAATTAGGTATATGTCGCGTGTCGAAGAGCAGTTGGGCAAATCCCTTACACTTTGTTCCAAAATCTAATAACATATGGCGTCCATATGGTGACTCAAAAAAGTTCATTTACATGGCCAGAAGATCTTTTCCAAAATATATTTAGTGAACGCTTATTTTGAAATCCCTGTTGAAGAAGCGAACAGACGCAAACGCGCCATTATCACGCCAATAACACTTTTCGATTTGCAAGGATGCAGTTGGTTGTGCACGTTGTACTAAAATGCCTCGGATTTGGTTATGTGTACATTGGCGACATTTTTATCGCTTCTCCAAACTTGGAAGAGCCTAAAGAACATATTAAAATACTCGTTAGTCGATTAACATCTTATAGCTTGACAATAAACGTTGCAAAGTGCGAATTTGGGAAAAGTGAAAGTGTATTTCCTAGGACATTAAGTAATATCAAAATGATTAATACCAAATCTAGGACGTATAAAATGAATGCAAAAACAATATATAGGCTAAGCGAATTTCTTGGTCTTGTTAATTTTTACCAAAAGTTTATGTTCAAAGCTGCCGACACGCAAGCCGTTCTTCAAGATTTAAAAAAAAGGTCAAAAGAAAAACTATAAATGAAAAATTTTTTGGACAGATAAACTAAGAAACGCATTCGATTGCTGCAAAGAACAACTTGCCGACGTTTCACTTCTAGCTTAACCGATCGAAGCATCAAATCTTTTTCAGATTTTGATATGGGAGCGGTTTTACAAGAATACGTTGATTTTGAATACGTTACGAATACGTTGTTTGAATTTTACCAAAAAACTTTACGGAAAGACAACGCCGTTATGGCTCTTACGACCGAGAACTACAAGCAATATATTCCGATCTTACGCGTTTCCAGCACAGTAGATACGCCAAAGGAAAACATAATGTAACAGCTGATTTTCTGTCATGAATTGAAACTTTCCAAGTCACGGGTGATTGGCACGAGATTAAGAATCTGATGAAGAATTAGAAACTCTGGTTCAACGCTCATCACATACCCCTGTTTTAGACAGAATAAAATTAGCAAATCCAAATTTAGAACTGCTTTGCGGTTGCTCTACATTTCGACCATAAGGGACGCAAAAATTTCGCAAAGAAAAAATCTATATTACCTTACATTTTCGTTCAAAATGATTGCTGAACGTTTCATGTGGCCATCAATGAAAGCAGACATAACAACATATGTTAATTTTTGCAAATCCTGTCAGAAATTAAAAATTGGAGTGCGAAAACGCGAATTGGTAAGGCAGAAATCCCTGAACAACGTTTTAAACACATAAACATCGACATCATTGGTCCACTTCCTTCCTCAGAAAATTGTAGTCGTATTTGTATTGACGGATTCACAACATGGCCGGAAGCAGTACCTTTGGAGGATATTACTGCTGAGTCAGTTGCCAACGCTTTGCTTCATGGCTGGATTTCTTCATTCAATGTATCAACCCAAAGGCAAATAGTGTGAGTCGTCTATATTTTGCGGATCGCCAAAGTGTTTGTTTCCACAGTTGGCCATACAATATTATATCACAGCATGGCATCGAAATTCGGAAAATGCTATTAAACTTCACACCGATAGAAAATAGACAGGTGTTTTGCCACTTGGATTTCGCAGTTCAATAAAAGCTGACACTGTTTACATACTTGCTGAATTTGCAACTCGCTGTTCACTTCGTAGCTGAAAATGTTTAACTCTGCAAATAACAGGTGGGAGAATATGCAAAACATGCAAGCAATGTTCCTCAAGATACGATAACATGTTTCCACGTGTTTTTAAGGCACGATGCCGTATTGAAGCCTGTAGAACAGTCTTATACAGGATCTTACAACGCTATTAAACGGACCGGTAAAAGGCTTGTAATTAAAGTGCATAACGTGGAAAAAACCTTGTCAGCTGATAGATTAAAACCAGCGAAAAACGTTCAACAAATCGATGATTTACTCGTGGAACTGCACAAAAAACGGGGAGGAACTATTCTGCGTAAAGGCAAAGTTAAGCTTTTCGAACCAAGTTGAGACTGGAGGGGGATATTGTAGGAATTAATAATGGTTTTAACGATATTAATATATGAGGTGTGTTTGAAAACTTTTATTTAGTTTTTATGTTTCTCGAAAAATTTCTGCTTAATTTCCCTTATTTTCTTGGTCTCTTCAGTCTTGGGAATACGATAAAATCGTAGGGGCCCAAGTCCGGTGAACACGGTGAGTAGAGTACTATTACGGTATTGTTTTCACGAACAAGCCAAACATATGAAGAAACGTTGGTGATCCTCACCAACTTCTACTGCTGTGATCCGCTATAATAATTTTCTGCACTGGTTCAAAGTTTTCATCGGTTCTTGACATACCGGGACGTCCAGGGTGGACACCGTCATTTATATTTTCTCGGCCTTCTGTGAAGAGCTTGCACCTCTTATAAATATTTTCTTTGCTCAAAGTAGATTCACCGATTGTTACAGTCAAAATTGATGTATTTTTTTGGATAGCAGAATATCACCAAGCACACTAAAATATGTCCAACCTTTATATCTGTCAAGATCAAACTAAAAATGCCAAATAATTGATAATGTCAACATATGGTGGGGATCTGTGCATAACAAAAAAAAAAGTAGTCAAATATATACACATTTATTTTCTTAATTAGCTCCAAAAATTTATTCTCAGACTTTCTGGATGTTCCTCAACGTTCTCAATTACTATTTTCGAAGCATCCACATAAATAGTTTTTTTTCCATCTTGAATTAGATTACTGAAAACTCGATTGACCAAACTTCAACAAGTTTTCAAACCAAATGGCGTATTAAGATATGCGTATTGCCCCATTGGCATCGCAAATGAAGTGTACTTAATCCAATCCTTTTCTATATCAAAAATATAATAAAGGAAAGAACGTGTCATTTGGTAGGAGTCAATTTACATTTACTCTGATAAGTTCATTACAGCAATGACATAGACAAGGAGAAAAATGTTATATAAGCATGTAGAAAAAAGATAATAAGGCCACCATTTTTAATATCTGTCAGCTTGTTGTGATACAATGTGTGTATTCTCCAGCACGCGCCGGTTTTCTGTCATGTGTGCCTAATTATACGTGGCTGTCTGTTACGTCAACCTCCGATTTCCCATTTCACGTTCGCTCTTGGGATCGTTTCATTCACAAACAACGGTTTAGCTTTTCCTTAATGGTTACAGTGAGTCTCATTAATAATGGGGATTTTTCGCTCGACAAAAAATAAACGCTTGTTAAAGCTAGTCCATTATCCAAACATAAAAATTTATACTACTACTTTGTATATATACTTGTGTACATATACTTGTAGTTGTATATTAAAATATAAAAAAAAAAAACATTATTTCAGTAGACAAGAAAATGAAATAACTTCAACAACTTCAAAAACATAGCGTCGTTAATACTGGGTTTTTTTCGTATAAGAAAGGATAGGAAGAAAAAAAACAGCAACAAAAATTAAATTTGGAGAGGTATTCTTTTTGCTTAATAACATCATTTACGCGTTTTGACATATTCTGTAAAATTTTTCTTTTCTTTTTCCTAGAAATTGCGAGAAAACACGTTTCTAAGTATGACATCTCTACTAAAAGTTATTACATTACAGCATGGAAAGGAACAATGAAGAATTGTTTATTTTGCTTACGGGGTGAGCAGACGTACGCTGATGCGATGTGAGTTTGTCACTTTGTAACAAAGTCTATTTGTCGATAGAAAAACAAGTAAAAGTACTTAAAAGTATGAAATAAAAATTGAAGACTACTTAAGTAACAAATAAAAACAATAAAATTGCATTAAATAAGTCAAAAATTTAGCTTAAATGTTTGTGCTCTTATTAAAGCCAAACATTGTTGATGGATATTGCCCATCAGTTTAAATAATGAAAGAAGTGTCAAGAATGAATATTTGCGTTTTTTTCAAGGCTAAATTTCGTAATGTTTGCCAAAAAATTAAATAACTTATATTTCATTTATTTTTATAAACATGTATTGCTACTAATATAAAGTTAGTTAATATTGTCCAGTGAGACAGAGCTAGCATTACTTGTGAAACGGATCAATTTCGTACCTTTCCATAATATTCTTCTTGGTGCTGTATGTAAGCAGGACCAGTCCCAGTGGATACGGTGATGAAGGTGAGGACGCTTATTGATCGCCTGTACAAATGTCTCTCCGGTACTGAGCGAGTATGAGACCATATTCTTTGGTCTACTCATGGAAAATGCGGCTGTTCTGGTAGCGTGCCCCTTATCATACAAGTCCATGTACTACGTTGTAGTGGCACCGGCTTCTCCATTATCGAAACCGGTGGGGACCGGTCGATTGTGATGAGCAGCGATAACAGCGTACAAACACCCGTTTGGATGGTTAGGAAGGTAATGGAACAGGCGGGACCGACTTTGGCCGCGCGGGTCTGCGATACTAAACCTGTTTGCTCCGCTGATGTTTCTCTTTGTACGACATCTCCTACGGAGAGGAAAGGAACAGAAGGAAATTTGGCGTAGTTAAACTAAAAGCGTGGTCAAGACAAACTTCACACGAATACAAATATTCAATCTGTTCACCCGAAAATAAAATTTTTGGACTTTATGAAACAACTGAACGAGATAAATCTCAAGGGTCCTCTCACGACGAGGTCGACGAAAATGGACGATTGATTTTTAAGGCTTGAAAAAAGCTGGTAGGGACGTCAATGGGGTTCTGGAAAGTTGCAGCAAGGCCATGGAGGTTGCCCTGAGCACTGGTAGTGTGTGTGATTTGGATTTCGCTTAGAGCACATCGATTTTGAAAGATGATGAGGTGATGTGTTGTCCGCTACCTAAATTTGATCATGGGGTTAAGGAATGGAGTACGAAGAATACTGCTTGTAGATATTGGGGTGAAATTGGCCACAGGTACAGCGTGTGCACGAACGCCGCATACTATAGAAATTGCAAATTTAGGGGACTTACAGCGGGACGCCTCACGATATCCACAGTTTTTATTCAATACAAGAACATACTGGCAAAGGCCGCAGCTCAACATTGAACAGGCTGTTTGCCTATTGCAATGTAACTGCAATCGCGGTTATCATGCGACGTGTTAGTTGAGCCAATGTGTACGTGCGATGGGAAGTGGGTTTACGCTGGTTGCGGGAAGCTTGTACTTTCGGCGCTACGCTTAATGGCTTGTCACAGATATGTTGTCTCTTTCAGGAAGAAGCAGACGTTTTGCTGTGATTGTGAATGAGGTAAATGTGGAATATGGCAACTATTCTAAAAAATTAAATCCCGGAAAAGCTATGTCTCTCAGAAGCGCTTTTGTACCAGATATATTATGTACGTGGATTGGTTAGAGATTGCCCGCAAGGGTGGGTACCTGGACCATTCATTTGAAACGTTATGGCGGGTTTTTTTCTAAGGGAGTTCGAAATTTTTTGCAGTGAAAAACAGTGTATACTCAAGTTTTCTGTAAATGCCGATTATATAATCGCCCTAGTTTGCTTCTTAGAGATCGAAAACTAATCAAGGAGCGTGTTGAGCAAGGACTGAGAGAGCATAGCGGCTTAGTGTTTTTGTGGTTGTGCTATTAAAAAAAAAATGTGATGATGGTAGTAAAAAGTAGTATCCCGCTTAGTAGAGTTCCAGTGTTTACGGAAATGAGGTTACTCTTAGGTACGGGTTAGTAGTCAAGTATTGAGTATGAACGAAAAGGTTTTGTTCCATGCCTTGGAAAGATTAGGGATAAACATGTGAATGTAGTAGGACAGATTCATCGTATCTAACGGCTCCGATTGAGCTTGAGCAGACATGTCATTTGGATGAAACAGAGGAATATACTTGCAATCTACTGCTAAGGGCATTTTATCGGGATATTGTGTTCTTTGTTGAGCGAAATAATTCATCGAGCGGTTCGCTCAAAATGTGGTTGGCTTGTTTGCCCTTTGCAACACGGTCTCAACTGACGCTTTACTAGTATTAAAGAGTGCAGCCCCACTGTAATAGTAAAAGTATTGCGTATTAGTAATGCCTTTAGGAAAAGAAGGCGCCTGCCTCTACATGACGGCTTAAAAAATGAGGAAGCGTAGAGGCACAATATTGGGTACAGTCAATCGCTGTTAGAAAAACGTGTGCGTATCCTGCGACAATCTCGTTGCGAAGATAACAAAATTGGTTGAGATACATACATATTCATCCGTAATGTTGTTTTTGTAAAATATTACCCGGACTTCAATTTCAGCCTATGATTTGAGTTTCTACTTACGAATCTCTCCCTCTCTCTCATAACAGCATCAAAGAGACCATCCAATAACTAGGGCTTGCCTGTGGGACGATCTGTCTGTGCATATGCCGATGGTTTGTCCACAAAAAATCCAATTCTATAATTCTAAATACGTTTGATTTTTACGTTTTCCTTAAACGGCATGCTGTGAGGCATTGTGTCAACAGTCGGCCGATTGCTTCTAGTCCATCTTACTTCTTCTGTACGGTTAGGAGATGAGCTAAAATGGGCTCTTACGTCTTGCCAGATGGTTCTTTTGCTTTTGGTATGATAGGGTGGCGGAAACTCTGTTGCCACGTTTTCGCCATTTCTGATTTGCTTCAATTCGATTTATGCTTTGCTCGCACTACCCTTCTTAGAGTGTCGTCTCCTTTACTGAACGAGACAGAACAAGAACAAGCTAGGATGCTAAAAATGATTAAAGCCATTAGGACGACACCTTATTTCTCTACTAGATTAATAATACATAAATTTTGATTACACAAAAACATAACCAGATTTGATCGGGAGTTCAAAATTTAGTTTTCGCGGAGCTGGATCATATGCTAGAAATTGTAGTAGTAGTATTATTCGTTGGGGTAATTCATTATGCTCGTACGAAAAACAACACAGAATCGGCTATGCTTGGACGCTCGGAAGATGAATTAATGAGCAATTAAAGCTGCCTATCCACTTCCTCTTCTCGATGGCCTACTCAGTCGACATCAGGATACATATTTTATTTAAGCGATATTGTTAAAAGACGCGTTTTGGTAAATTCCGCTCGAAAGAAGCTCAAGAAAAAAAATTATTTTACAGCGTGTGGGGCTTAACGGACAAACCATTTTTAGATCTTTGGGAGTGTCTTGTATATTTAGAAAAAACAATATATATAGTAAGACAGCACACTTCGCCAGGAAAATTTCGCCAACTTACGTGCCTTACTTCATGTCATGCTTTACATTGTAACGCTATGAAAGAGAGTAAGGTAGAGTAAAAGAACTGAAACGAGTACATTTGCTGAGGTTTGTGCATTATGTGCGTGCAAGACTACACCAAGAACATGTTTTTGCTATACTGAAATATACTCAATGGCAGAAATAATTGTGTGCGGTTGTGCATGCGTTTTCTTAAGGAATTGTATGTTTAAAGATAAGCAATAGAATATTGTCTTGTAGATTTTTTATCTTTAACTGTTTATTTTACTTAGTTGGGTGCAAACTTTTCTTTACAGGCAGACTAAACATATTTTTTTACATTGTCCGTATATTTTTACATTTATTGACAAAAAATTACTATTATCGTATAGTTTAATAATATTCTTTATACCATTTTAATAATATTTAATAAAATTATTTTTATAGTATATGTGTTTCCTAGTCTTTAGTGTAGGTATTTTTCCTATTTATTGGGCAATGGTGTGCAATTTTCCATACCAACCCTGGGATATTGCACTAGGCGCATAATAAATTATTTTAAATGGCTGCTTTCCCGAAAGTAGTTCAGACCTGTATACCGTAATTAATAGTTATTACTATATTCACTCAATATTAAAATTATTATTCAATTAATATTAAAGTAATAACAATTATTAAAAAATAACACTCTGAATAAATCCCTGTAATGTTTAAAAGTAGACTTTTAGTCGTCTAATCTTAGCTCATAATTTTAAATTGTTTTAATGATATTTTCATTGAGAACTTGTATTATATACATAGCTAAGCATCAATAATTTAGCTTTACACTGATTAATTCGATTACTCGTGTTTTATTTAAATATTTAGTAATACTTTCAACAATAGGTCATCGAACGACATTGTTCTTAATCTACTGTGTGTTTTTCTTTGAAAGCAGGTTTCGTATAAGCGTGTGATGCGGGATTCTACGGCAACAGCATGTAAATTAACATAAAAACATTCTTTTAAAAATTAGCTTGCACTGATCAATTCTGTGGTCTTGGTTTTTGTTATGATTCGTCGGTTTTTTAATTTGACGATATAACATTTTTGCGGTATTAGGTGTGTTGGATACTCCACACGAATTTGCTACTTTGTGAATGATAATAACAACTGCTGATGATACTGTGACAGCTGTATTAACTTTAATATGGATTTCTATAAATTGGTTAGGGTCGTGAAAGATGGGCTGAATTCAGCGACATGTCCGATCGTTTTAATAAAGAAGAGAGCATCCTCAATAATGTTAAGATATCTCCTGCCGTGGTGAGCGCTCAAAGTAAGTCCTCTCCAAAATCTCTTCCTAAAAGGATGCCCAAAAAACAAGTGACCAGTCAGGTTCTGGTTCCAATAGGAAGCGTAAGGTTAACCGCAATGTGAAAAAAAACCAATTGATTCGGTTGATTTAATGAGCCTCAATGACTAAGCTAACAAACGAAACTCTTATAACGTCTCCGTTGTCAAATGCATCTGCGTCAATATAAGGATTATCCGACAATAACAAGTCCAAAGATTTCATTGTAATTCCACCCAGAAAATCGATATACAGCGTTTTACATGAGATACAACAGAGAACAATAAAAATTACTACATCGAATCTAAATCCGGATATTAAGGTCAGCAGAGTTAAATTTTAATTTTCGTACTGCACTCTACATCGTCATGTGAGCTTGTTGTGCCGGAAATCTTGTATGGCACCGTACTTGATTCTAATTTCTGGCCTTTAAACCTAATTGTTCGTGAGTACATATATAAAGAATATTGCAAACAGTCTAAAACTGCAATCAACAAACCAAATCAAAAGACTAAGTCAAATTCATCTGCGTGTTGTCTACCAAACCGTTCGACTAGTTAACTCAAAATAACCTTCGCTGTTCGTTGACAAATATTCTCTCAAATATAATAACCTGTCGTTTCCAGAGACATGGTTAATCTATTCGTTTTGTGATTTTGAGCTTTTATGTCCTAAGTACAATACGTATAGACACGATCGAATTGATAAAAAGCGTGGAGGAGTTTTAATAGCCATAATATCGATGTCAGTCAAGTTGTGCTCCAGTCTTATGGACATAAAGTTTAAATTTATTATTGAATTTAAATCTGCTTTCCTCTCTATTCATCATCAACCATTTACGGACTCGACAATTGTTTTTTTATAACGGTGCCTTCAAAATACCATAATAACACATGTATTCTTTCGTGCTCTAAAAAAAAGGAAAGTCCTAAAAAAATAAATAAAATAAAGGTTTATAACCGTTATAGGATATCGAACTTATCAGCTGAGTATGTAAAATTTATAAATGCCCGGCAGGAGTACAATGTGCAGAAATAATTATCCTGTGATAACTGCTTGCACTTGAAAAATAATTTAAGAAGGAATCCTAAGCTTTTCTATGACTTCGTTATAATAAAACGAAGAGCTAATATTTGTCCTCCATCCACGAAGTTAAACAACGTTGGGTCTGCACATGAAAGTGAAATTGCGAATTTAGGCCCCGACTATTTTCACTTGACTTGGGTTTATAACAATGTAACCACTATAAACCCTGATGTAAAAAACAGACATCCGTATAATGATAACATAATATTTAATTTGTTTGATACTCTTACTGTTTACAATAACATGTTGCTCGTGGATAACCAATTTAAGGCAGGCCCTGATGGTGCACCTAGGTGCTTGCTGAGAAACTGTGCTGAAAATTTAATTGCGCTTCCAACTGAGCTATATGATCTATCGATTACTTCATGATACTTTCCATTCAATGTCATAAACCAATGGATACAATCGTTTATTATTTCGTTTCTCAAAGATGGTTGTAAAACGAATATTTCTAATTACTGGGGTATCGCTATACCAAGTTGCGGTCTCAAGCTATATGAAAGAATGGTGACAGATAAGTTGTCATCACAAATTTTATCAACAATTTTGAAACGTCAGAACGGATTTATCAAAAATAGATCAACCGGTTCCAACTTACCCGACCTCGATACGTTAACTGATAAAGTTTACAACTTTCGGGGACAAACAAATGTAATACACACCGATTTCAGCAAGCCCAATCACTATATATTTTTAAATAACTGTAGGACATTTACTTAAATCAACAGTTTGTAAAATGGATACTCTTTTATCCCAACCCATGGGCATCAACATGTCCTATTTAATAATGTGTCTTCTAAAGAAGTCGTAGTATACTGTAGAATTCCTCAAGGTAGCCACCTCAGTTCTGTTGTTTTTGTTTTGTTTATAAATGACTTACCAAATGTCGCATTTTAATATTTGCTGATGACGTTAAACTTGTCGACAACTCGAGTGATAATCAAACACAAATCTATCCTCAGGAGAATTTCGGAAATTTTCGTAAAAGGTGCTTTACTAATTTAGTGTCCCTGAATGTTAACAAATGTAAGCACTTGGGTTTTTAAGGGACTGATGCGTTCAATACATCGCAAAGAACCAATAATATAAATATTGGTAAATCATCTTCAATTTTTCATCTCTTGTGTGAAAGAAAACTTTCTTTCAGTGCATGTATATATATTACTGTCGATAAGAAAAAAACACATTGGACGTCATCAAGTTCTGGGTCAAACAGTTTCACGATCCTTATTTACTCGGTTGCTGTAGATGTGGATAGTGACACCTATTCTGGGATGTTGTTCGATTATCTGGGATCCACATTATGATCTTTATCGCAAACAGTTTTTACTGTCTTGCTTGAAATATTTGCCCACGAATCTTAACATACGCCTTGCACCATATAGGAATCGTTTACTGCTTATAGATTTGCCCATTTTTGAAATCAGGCGTGTTATGCTAAATGTGTCTTTTGTTTACAAGCTTCTGGATCGCATATCTGACTCCAAGGACTTGTTATTTAAAATAAATTTAAATGTTCCACAGTCAGAGTGTCTATTATCTCCTTTCCTGCTTCTCACAATTTCTCGCCTTATTCTCAAATTCATCCTTAAGAATTTTTATTGAGATAAGACGAGCTGTTGAATATGGAGAACGTGACTATTGGAGATAGGTGTGCTTAATCTAGTTGTCCAGAGCATACTTGCTGTGTTTTCCAGGGCGTTGGGAATTTAATCACTCAAGCTATCTTAAAACAAACGGAAAATAACTTTCCCTGGTTTATGACGGACGATGAGTGCAAAAAGCATCATCTTAATTATTTAGATACATTAATGAAATTGCTTTTTAAGAATGTGAAATTTTTATCAGAGAAGTTGTTAGCTGACGACAGTATTAAGACAAAATAAAAAATGAAAAAGGTAAACGCAGAAAATGTGTCAATGTGTGTCAAACGTGTGGGTCTGCAATAGACTAGATTTCCATAGGCACTCCTACTTCCAGTACGACGCTTCGAAAATAGATGCAGGTGCAATACTATTCTGGTTAGATGATGACAAAACCGAAAGACCAATAGTGTATGTGCCAAAGTCACTAAAGCTTGAAAGAATTATAGTATCGTCGATTATTATTAGAATTAGAAAGTTAAGCTGCCAATCCTACCAGCCTTTTACAGTTATTACTGAACACGCCAGTCTAAAGTGGCTTATATCATTTATGCCCCTATCCGCCAGACTAGCCGTATGGAGCTTTAAACTTCAATCATTAAGTTTTAGCATCGAACATCGGAAGCGAATTTTAAATAGAGCACCTGGTACACTGTCACGCATAGACATGGAAGAGAAAACGACAACGAATAATACATTGATAAATATTGAATTGAATTCACCGTGGTTCGTATCAGAAGAATATTAATATTTAAAAGAAGCCATTCACGAAAATCTACGAGAACGGTAAGGTCTGGATTTCGATTTGGAGATCTTGCAAACGATGATGTTGTTTGGAAAACGTGGCTACCCACACATTTAAGATTAACAATATTATCAACGATTATCATATTCTCGGAGTGCAAATTTGTCCTAGGTAATAGAAAACAATGTTTTTCCATAAGTACGGAGCTTCTACGCCCCACAAGTAAATGCTGCAGAGCGACCTAATGAATACATCCCACAGATGATACGGTTTTTAAGTGCTGACGTCATTTTGTTTTTTTCTTTTGCGGTCAACACTAGGTATTCTACCCACAACTTCTTTCTGTTTCGGGAAGGCCTCGAAATACTAGTTTTGTACTAACACTAAATGCTTCCTCAATAACTACCATTTACTAAAATGGTAGTGGCTTAAACACTAAAATTCTGTCTACTTACCTAAATTCGGTGAGCACAAAGGTTTTCTGTTTGCTTTTTAATGAAATCTGGTTAAAGCTCTATCAGCATTCCCCGAAATTTTTCTTCAACACTGGTGGTGCGGCTTTAATGGCCATATGGATCATTTAAATATTCAACTCCTCCTGACTTCGAATTTATTGTCACTCGTGTGAAATTGGTTAATAAATATTGTTACAAATATCCGCTTTTCTCGATACGGTCCGTATCACTATTCTTTTCAAAGAGAATATTCTTTTCAAGAGAAATACACTTCAAAATTCTTTTAACTTCAAGTTTCTTTATTTGCAATCTAATCCTTAAGGGTAGCATTGTTTACATTTTACTTTGGCAATACTCCCGACTTGTCAAGTTTAATATTCTTTTTCGACTCAAATTTTCTTGTCCAACTCAGTTGTTCTTCTCCGACTCAAATGTTCTCGTACTACTGGCTCTGCCTTCCGCAAATAATCTACTTATATACATTTTTAAAGACATGTTACTATTACCTAACTTCACGGCTTCATTTTTAATCCGTTAACCTGCTTTTCCGCTAATCGTTTTCCTCGCGTCGCGAATGTGCACTTTTCCCTCTCTAGGGAATTTATTACTTGAAAAAAAAGTCAATTAGTGGATTTGGGATTTTCGTAACAATATATTTATTCAATTTGTTCTTATGTTCCTCTAACCGCGGATGCTTCTGTTGACAAGAAGTATGCTGCTCTTTTATATTACATGACTGAAACGTCAAAACCCACTGATAAGGTCACAGTGTTGTGAAACTTTAAGATAGCGCAAATTACTTGATGTTATAATAACAATTCAAACTGCATGGCAATCACTTAAACATCTGATAGAGTTACTGAGTTTCTCAATTAATTATTTCATTGAAATCTTCTTCAATACATTTAAACTCTTAAAACTTAAAACTTAAAGTTGTAACGGCAGACTGCTAGATCTTTACATTGTAAATTACCAGTAGATAGGTGTAAATCGCCATCCAGCATTTAGTTTACCTGAGGATCCGTATCATCCAACAATTTCTATATCCTTTCATTACAAATAATATGTCCCGTTGAATGGCTCTAAGATGTTAGATCACACCTACTTAAATATACAATATGCTTTTAATAAAGCCAACGATTTACATTTCATTTCAAAAACTTACATTTCATTTTTCACACGTTATGCTTGATTTTTCTGGAGGGAGTATGGAACCCTAATATCCTCTTTTTTTAACGTCTTAAACCTAGCTATTTACTCACCCGTTCCAATAACAATCCTCCCTACGAGGCACTTGCCTTGTGACTTGTGTTTAAACAAACTACAAAGACATGAAACACAATGTTTTCAAAATATATATGAAAAGTGACTCCGCGTACGACTATTTCATCTAGTCTACTGCAACGCATAAATTCTACGACTTCAACCGCTAAAATGACTGCACATCCCTTTGGATGACAAGATCTTCAGTTCTTATTAATCCCAAATCTTTTCATAAATTAATTAACTCCAAAGGAAGAATCTCCATATATTCCTTTAATGGCCCCGGCACCTCTGATGGTAATGAAACCTACAATCTCTTTGCTGAATACTTTCTATAAAATTTTTCTTGCTGACTCCGATTTCACCGATTTATAAACTGTATTTCTATTCTGAATTTAGTCATGTCAGAAAATGACGCTTTATAAGGATTAAGCTCACTAAAATACAGTTGAACGCGTGACGGCATGTCATCATGTATATACAAATCATGCTCTGAACTATTGGTCTCTCTCAAAGATTTTTAATCATTCTTTGAAAACGTATTATTCTTATTATTATTATTAAAATTTTTGACTAATGAGATAAATTCTTAGACTAGAAGAAAGACATGGAGCACTAGCAACACAGGCTATCGGCTCTAATTTATAAAAATGTACATTAGAGAGTAGAGCCTAGTAGTTTTAATAAAGTAATATATTGAATTGATATTCTGTTCTGAAGGTGTTTTTAGAATGTCCAACGGGTTAATCGTTCCAAATGCAATACTTCTAGCCAAGGAAAAAATAAGGCAGTCGCAGAGAATGTGTTTTATAGTAAGAATTTGTCCACAACTACAGATTGGGGAGGAAGACTTCTTCAAGATCCATTGGTGAGTTGCAATTGTATGACCAAGGCGAATTGTCGAAAATATTTGGATCTTGATTTCCTCAATACAAGCAGGAGGCAGGACAGAAGATTTTGAGCCGTGTGTGTTGGGTTTTTTTAATATTAGATCCCTGAAGACGTAATTTGCACCATCTTCTTTCTTGTGCATAGAGAGCGAGATGTCAAAAGAGCAGTTTTTCAAAATCCATGGAGACTTAACACCAAAATACCGGAAAATTTTTAAGGGAATGTCCAATTGCTTTGCGACGTACAAACAATAGTCAATTGCAGACGGTGACTTTGGAATTTCCTTCGCAATAATAATCTTTTTCACGTCATCACCGACAATAGATTTGTTTGAATTAAGAAGCTTGAGGTCTATTTTAGTTTTAAATTCATAAAGTCTCTTTTTAAAGTTGGGAGACCAGGTTCAATTATAATAAATTAGCTAATAATTTCAATTTTATGAGTTTTTCGGTTGCGCGTGGGTTCCCAGCGAGAACAAGTAAGTTCCCATCGCGTAGAATGGAAATTGAGTTTATGGATGTTGTAATGCAATGTAGTTCTTTTTTTATAGCAAAAGGGCTGATTTGAGAAATTGTTACGCTAGCATCAGTTGAAGAAATAACGATATACTTTTTGTCAATAGGTGTGACGTCACTGATGGGCAACACCGGAAAGTCCGAATTTTTAATTTTTTTCCTTTGGCGGGATGTGTCAGCTAGAGGGAATCTATTCGAGTTATTATCTGGTGGGCCCGGGGCCATTATGCCTTATGATTGTCTATTATTTAGTTATTAGTGAAATAGCCACTCACTTGAAAAGGTTTGAGAATTACTGAAATGTTTTCAATTTTTGATTTATTTTTTTTTTTTTTTTTTTTTTTTTTTTGGGGAGACACTTACGGTATCCGCGATGATCAGTTGTAGCAAAAAACACAGAAAAGACATTAGCTAAATGCATAACACAAAAACAGCAAAACAATTAAAAAATTGCAGACGAAGAGAGACACGCACTACTGAGAACGCAAGTCGATCAATAACGTTTTTTGTTTGTATTGGAAAATAGCTTTCTTATTCCACTTCAAAAATGTGGACGCAGAACTATAGATGCAATGCCAATTTAATTGCCTTGCCTATTTTTTTTTTACGATTTGTTATTCATCAATTACCCACATCTTCTACTTCTTCATTTTAGCGTGGCTTTATGGAGAGAAGAGCAATTGCCACAAATCTTTTAGAATTTACTTTTTATGTTTGCAAGGCTTTTCCCTTGTATTAATGTAGTGTATCAATGTTATAGATATTTCGGTAAAATGAATCTTAGGTGAATAACGGACGATCCCTCGATTTTGTTATAATATCTACGTTTACTAAGGTAGGCCAAGGTAAAGCCTCTCCTGGAAAGTGTCGCATGGTGCTACTAACGACCATTCTGGGTTTACGCAAAACTTCTGTTTTTTTATATTCTTCACAATATTAATTAATTTTTGTACACTAACAAATTTTCAATAACAGTCAACATAATATTAACTTTACACCAATATTTTTAAAAAGAGAGTCCTTACTTTTTAGAGTTCACTGTTTGAATTCTTAGATGCGAGAATCTATTTTCTTCTCCTTTTTTTATTTTGCTTGTAATCGCTTATTTTACAAAAATGTTAAGCGTCGATACTATCAACATGTCCACTTTCGAAATGCCCAAATCTGAATGCAGAGAATTGATGGGGTTGCATAATACGCAGACTTCGAACACATTTTCCTCTCTTCTTCAACCACTTGTTCTTCTTTTGCTATGATAGATTTTTGCAGCAAAAACAAGGAGAGCTGAAAGATATGTGTTCCGCAATTTGTTTTTTCCTTTTTTTTGATATTTTTTGATGAGACATTTATATTCAATCTTAAGCCATAATAAATAATGGGAAACAATAACGATTATTTTTACGCACTATCCTTTAAGAAGGCGCTCTACTTTACTAATTTTAAATTAGCGGGTGTTTTAGGCATTGTACTTAATTTGATTTGGAACAGTTTTATAATTTGTAATATAATAATTTGATGAAAAACAGAGAAGAAAAAAACATCACTTTATTTCGTATTAGGATAAAAAGAATCGTCATTATGATAAATGGAAAAGATATTATAATATTAAGATTATTACCAAAATTTTGTTATTGAATATAACAACTAAAATAAAGGTAACTAACAGATATAAAAATAAAAAAAAAAATTGAAATCCAAACCTTCGATCTTGATCCAATGCCTCAAGTTTCGTGCTCTAAATAACTGTGCCATAATATTTTACCCGATTATGAAAAGCAAACACATCTTTAGCATGATGCACACCTAACTTCTTTCCTTCTAATATAATAGGTTTATATTAATAGTTGCTCAGGCGACAACCCATGAAATCCTTAATATTAGGATCATTTTTCGGCTTTTCTTTACAGTCATTTCGTAAATATTTTTCCATCATTCTGTGGTAGGGTAAATATATAAGCAAACGGTTTTTGTATTTGTTGTTTAGCGGACAACCATTAAGTAACATATACCTTGCACTCTTTTCGTACAACATAAAGGAATACATAGAAAAGAAAGTCGATCACATGAGATCAGGAAAGCCAAGGAATTAGTCCTTGTATAGGAGGAGTAGTTCAGTCCATGCTAAATCGTCTTCGCAAAAAATTGTCTAAAACTGCCAATCGTGTGTAAAAGCCAACTTTTTAATGGAGCACAAGATTTAAAGTTTCTGCCGTTTGTCGCGCAATATACATTCTTTTCTTATTTTGCATAAAATAGTTTGCATTAAAAAAAAAATAAATTGAAATGGACAAATATAAAATATAACTTTTTAGGTGAGCGGCTGGAATAGTTATTGTAAAAAAAATTGGAGCAGATAAAAACGTTAAGTTATTGATCTACTTCTAAAAAATATTTTAAAAAAATAGGTAGAGCAATGTAAAACGCGTCCTAAAACAGTGACTGTTTACTTTGCACTTTGGGCCAACGAAAAGGCTATTTACAAACATTCAGTAATGCGCTCATATGCCGCAGACATATCAGACTATTAAGCGAGTAACTAACAGACGCATACGTGGCATATAACACACGAAAATTTTTATCAATTCCTCCTTTTTTTATAATTTTTCTACTCAAATTTTTGTGATATCAGCTGAACAAGGGTGTGGCAAAACTAAATTAACCCCTGCATGCTAACGTGACGCAGATCATTTATGAGAGGCAAAGAAATCTGATTCGAATTTCTGTAATCAACATACAATTGAATGTCCAATGTTTTTTCCTCACTGATACGACTGGAGACACCTATTCCGAATTACTTAGTCCAATTATAATGTTCGTAAAGACAATTTTAAAAATTTTGGTGAAAAACTAGAAAGCATAGAAAGCAAAGTTTAATAAATAATTGCTTATTTTAATTTTCAGAAACTTTTTTCTTAACAGTGAACTTGATTTTTATAACTACTTAATTTCTCTAGTATGTTTTTCTTAGCCCATTTTTTGTTTTTCATTATATTTTTCTTTTTGTCGTTCACATAAATTTTTTCGTTAATTCCATATTCACTTATCCCTTTTTGAAAGCATTACGAAAATTGCTTGACTTTATAACTTTTGCAAACATTTTAAAATTTCTGAACTTAAGTAATACGTCTAAGACCATTAGTTCCACTAAGTTTCTTACTATTGAAAGATAGGGGTTGTGCATCACTTTTCCTGTGCGTAGGAAGACCGCTTTGTGTTTTAGTCGCATTAAAGATTACCCTATTTATCTGACCCCATTCATATATTTTTATGAGGTTCCGAGTTAGTGTGGCACTAATTATACAGCGTTTGTTCTATCTCTCACTGCTGCATAATCTCTTACTAAAGGCAAGTGATGTCTGACGGAAAGCTGTCGTCTGCAAACGAATAGATACGGTTGTCGGTTAATGCACACCAAAGAGAAAGGGAAAGAACAGAGCCCTGTGGTATACCTGCTTTTAAATAGAATTCATTTGAAGAACAGTCGATTACAACACTTATTGAACTCTTGTACAAGAAACTCGATGTAAATACAGCGAAAATGTTATCGACGCTATATAATACAATAAATTTGTAAACAAAAGCATCATGCCGTACCGTGTCGAATGCCTTGAAGATATCTACGACAACGACGTTGCTTTCGCCAAATTGGCGATTAGCTAGGTTCCATTTCTCGGTGAGGTAGGACATTAGGATACCAGTGGACCGATTTTTGTGAAAGCCAAATTGCGTGTCGTTGATCAGGCTGTTGATATCTCGTCAGATGGTAGCTCACTATATTCTCCGTGATTTTGGTTACAGCGAAACAGACCGCAATTTGACGATAGCTTGCAGGATTTGTGTGGTCATCTTTCTTAGGTATAAGGCATTGGTCACCTTACAGTAATTTTGAGAAACGCCAGCAAAGTAGCACTTGCTAACAAGCAAAGGCCTGACAAATGTTTCAGCGCACTTTTTTAGAACCGTGGCTGAAATGCCATCTGACCTTCGAGCTTTGCCACTGTTGACATTGACAAAAATCTTTTTAACGGCCTTCGTTCGAAAGAATAATGCAGCCATCGAACATGTTTCAAGCGGTGACAGTAGTTGATTACTACGTGGTAAGTTGGCGTTTGAAACAAACATTTCATTGAACACGACCCGGTCGGATATTGCGTGGTCCTTATTGAGACGAATGGGAATCAATACGGTAGATTGGTTCCTGAAAGCCTAAAAGCTCTTGCTAACTTTTGAAGCAGCAAGAACTTTGGTAGGCAGCCGTTGCGCGTGCAAACCATATTCGCGTCGGTAGCTGCTTGGTGGTTTTTGAGACTGTTTGCGTAACAGATTAGATTAGTTGTTTGGATTGAGACGCCAAACTTTAAATGCTTCCTACCTGGACCTGACAGAATCTTTTCAAGTCTGATTAAAGTAGAATTTATATTTGGGCTTGATTGAAGTATTTTTGATATTGATTTTTGATTTTGGTATTTGTGTTCGTATTCCATGTTTGATGCTGCTGCGATCGCGTAGTTGTAATGTCTTGATTTTTATTGTTACCTTCAATGCTGCTTTTCTTCCTACTATTATTCTTCTGCCCTTACTTTGCTACGGATATTGCCACTGCCGTTGTTGTTGTTATTGTTGAGTAATACGCTCTGCTGTTGTTGCCATTACTTTTGTTGATGATGTTTGGGATTTTGGTAACTTTATTGTTGTATTGTGTTTGTGGCAATATGTAATGTTGCTACTGCTATTGTATTGTATTTTCTACTGCTGTTGTTACGAATGACGGAGCTGATGTTGGTAGCGCTGTTGTTGTTGTTGTCGTTATTCTAGATATAGCAATAGTAGTTGTTGTTGTTCGTCCTGTTAATGGTTGATGGCTTTTCTTGGCTTAGTACATATTAAATTTGGCAATTAAATCAGGCAGAGATAATGTTTTTATAATTATCTTTAAAATATAACCCTTGGCCCAATAACTTTTTAGCAATACTTTTGACAAATTTTATCAAAAAATACGCAAGTTCAACAACTTGTTCTCTTTGATTGTTCTTGTTTTTTTCTCTTATATTTTTCTATAATTGACATGACTATTGCTGTTGATAACTGATATTCGTTCTTAATTGTCGTTTTTGTGGTGCTTCGTTGGACTTGACTTACTGACTAGTTTCTCGCTTCTGTATTTGTGTTTAGTTTTATTACCACTTTGACCGTATTGTAGATTTTTTATCTTCGCAGGCTTTCCTAATAAGCATTCAGAGTCGGAGGGCTCTAAATATTTCAGTTTATTGTTGTTGTGTTTGACATCCGAAATAGTAAACCGAGTTAAAATAAATCGCAAATGTTTTTCTACCGAAAATACTTAAAAATTGAACGAATTGATATTATTTTTAAATTTTATCAAACCACATCATTAACTTTTTGATAAGACTTTATTTTTTTACTTCAATGTTTTCAATTCAGCTTCATAAATTTTTCACAAAAATGTAGATTAAAAAGATAAAATTTATTTGTTAAGATTAAATAGAAAAAATATATATATGTATGTAAAATGGTGTTTATTATTATTATACGCATATTAATTGATGACATTTGCATTAGCAACAACAACAACATTAACAGGATCAGGAACCCACAATGTTTATGCAGAGAATTAACATCAGTGTGATGCTTAAAATAAACCAAGACTGTGGTCAAATGGACCGCCAGAGTGAAAGCTTGACCCAGCAACGAGAAATTTCGCTGTTAATTGGAAGCCGTCTATCAGAACGTAAAGATTGTCTGTTGGTGATATGCGTATTAGTGTCTGTGTGTATGTCATCTCTTATGAGTAGTGTTTCAGATGTTAATTCCGCTGTGAATCATTTTGTCACTGGAGGAAAGGTTTAAAATATAAGAAATGGTATACAGGTCTGAATAATTATTGGAAATCACGGATTTTTAAATAATATTAGTAATTATTATAAAATGTATGAGTATATAGTTGTATTTATACACATATATTAGTATATAGTAGTACACAACACAACACAGGTAGAAAAAAAATTTTATAGTCAATGAATTATTATAAAAGGAAAAGAATGTTAGACTTTAAAAGTGAAAGTTTAGAAGTGAAAGTTAAAAAAGTAAAATATTTTGAAACTGCATTTTTTTTTTTTTTTTTAAATTGCAACAATTTTTTGAAGTTCAAAATGTAAAAAATGAAAGGGTTTTTAATATTTGACAATTTAAAACTAACTATTTAAAATAAAAGTATTCTTGATCAGCGTGAAATTCAGAATTGATTTCTAGCCGACTTCGGGCCAAATTGGTCAGAGAAGAGCGAAGCGTAAACTGTACGCAACTATGTTTTTTTTAACAAAAGTTTTTGGATTTTTGCTGGTTACTCGAAAATTATTAAAGTTACAAGGCTGAATTTTTTCACGAAAATGGAAATAATCGGCCATGCTCATACAAAGTACACACAAATAATTAAATTTTACTTTTTTTCACCTTTTTGAGGTTTTATGCTTATTTATCATAAAGCAAAAAAGAAAGAATGTTTACACTAATATTGTACACTCCTCAAATGAAGATACATTATCTGCATAAAAATGGGTTCATTTTAAAATGAATATGCTAGTCACCGTGATTACTTTTTCGCTAATATTACCAGCAAAATAAAAGAAACTGAAAAGTAGAATGTTAACAGCATAGTGATAGGTTCGCGAGTTTCGGCCTCCACCGAATATCACTTTTTTATTTGTTTTTATATTGTTACGAAAATCCCAAATCTAGGTTATTTCAACTAATTGATTTTCCTAGAAAATAAATTTCCGAGAGAGGGAGCAAATTTGTGGTGCGTCATGCAGCTGCCGGCCGACGAAAAATATTCGAGGAAAAGCGGCCTAACGGATTAAAAATGACGCCATGGACTTAGGTAAGAGTCATGTGCTTATAAAAATGTATATAAACGGAATATTTGCGAAAGGCAAAGTAAGTCGAAAAGGAAAATTTGAGTTGAGAAGTCGAGAATATTGCCGAAATATATTGTAAATAATCCTACCAAAAGATATTGAATGTAAATAAAAAAAATCCAAGATCTTGTGATTCGAACGGTATGAAGAAAAGCAAATTTTGTAACAATATACTTACATAAATCTATAACCAAATAAAACAAAAAGAAACGTTTGTAAATGTATATTCATATCACAATTAAATAAAGGAAAAATAGTTAACAGAGGATACCTGAATTAAGTACGAAAAAAAAAAAAAAAAAAAAGAAAAATATTAATAAACTTCAAAAAGTTTTCCAAAAAGAAGTTTAAAACACAGCGTCTGTCCTTTCATTTTTTTTTTTTTTACGTAACTTCCAACGAGAAAAATCAGACTTTGATAAATTGATTAAGGCACCGTCTTGTTAAAGGAAAAGTCTTTGCCGTGTTTAATGGATAAATTCCGAAATATGATCCCAGTGATAAGACTATAATATTATTTTAAAAAAACAAATTGTCATTCAGGAGGTGTTTAATGATACTGAAGAACTTAAATCACTACATAAATGCTATTGAGGCGCTCTTAAAATCATTAGTACGTTCTCTGAGGAATTTCATCATCTTTGATGGAGACTATACCGACTAAATTGAATGACAACAATAGTCCAGCGTTATAAAGATCGTAAGTCAGAAAAAATTATCAAGAGTCCTTAATTATTAATTTAATTTAATAAAATATGTCAAATAATTGATGTCGAAAATGTCGAATAATTTAACTGTAAGTAGTTTTGTGAAAGTAAGCTAGTTAGTGCGTGTGTTTGTGTAATAGTTGACATTCACATAACGATCCAGCAGGTACTCATACACCGACAATAAGGATAAGACAGACGAACAATAAGACAATCAACGGATAGCAAAGAGATGGCATCCTTGACATAAGCTTTTTTTCGTATTTCGTTTTACAATTTATGTTTCTTTCCGTACAAGTCAGCTGGGCTAGCCAGGCGAAATGAGGGCACCGGCAGCTCAAGACGTTACAGATCCCAAATAACATCCAACAAGGCAGCAGTAAGTACAAATCGGAAAACCGCCAAATCGGAAAAATTATATCCTGGCAGAGCTATTTGTTTTGCCTTTTCATAAACTTTTGCGGCTGTGCATAAGGGATCTGTGGGAGATAGTTGATAATGTGCTGTGCCGTTTTCCTGTTAAGAAACTGAAATGGATTTTGTGAAAACAACTTCCTAGTGAGTCTGTATTTTATTATTCGAATATAAAGTGCATATAAGATATTTCATATTACGGATGTGTAGAAAATTGTTTATTGCTTTTTTTTATTAGCTTTCATCTAACTTTCAGGTACGCAATTACGCTGCTTTGTTTCTCCCTAATTTTTTAATGTTTTTTCTTCTAATCGCTCGACTTAAAGTCGAAAGTCATACATTGTAATCCGACTGCATATAACCATTGGAGTATTATAAATTTTCTATAATCTCGACATAGCCATATTTCATAGGCCTAATTCATATACTCCATATACCAAAAAAAAAAAAACAAAATAAAAAAAACAAATTATTTAACGAATTACATTGCTTCCTAACTCAGCGCCACAAAGTGTTGACATACAATCATATGCAAGTATTTGTATGGCTATTCGCATAAATCTATTTCAGTGATCGTCTGTGGTCCCTACAAATCCATTACAACAGAAAAACTGGAAGCTAAAATTTTAATCAAACCACTTCTGATGGAAACAACAGTTGAACAGACTGTCTGATCATGTAACAACGGAGGCTAATTCAACTGGTTTACAGAACAAAGATATATCGAGGTGGTGAAAAGTAAGTTTATAACTTTTATTTACATTTATGTCATTTCTACTTTTTTTTTAGTTTTGGGCGGCCCGCAAATAGAAACAAAAAAAAGTTGAGTACCAACAAAAAGCTATGGGAGAGCCAAGTGAGCAGGTGACAGTGACTGTGGACGAAGAAAGAATTGTCGAGCGACAGTTGTAAGTCGATAGTAAAACAAACTTACGTATATTTTTTGCGTTGCAACAAATAACTCCAACAATGTGCAATCAGAACTTTATTTACATTCCGAGAAAAATAAACTTTGTTAAAAATGGCTTTATAAAGAAAGCTTTGAATATTCGAATATTTTTTTTTTTTAATTTAAGATAATTTTTAGTCATTTAAAATTTTTCGTTTTGGCTGAGCTGCTTGTAAGTAATACAAATTTACTTAGATCTTATTTTATTTTACAGACACATTTACTTTTTCTTATAAATGCAAGTCCGAACAATCAATGTTAACTTTGAACAAACCACAAGGTTTCTTTCGAGTTTCGACTGTTTTTGCTATAGGCTTGTAAGAGAGACGCGAAAATCGCTATCTCAAAATTGCTAAAATAGGCGTCAGCAAAATTGCTTACGTTTTGCGTGAGTATTTGTTATTCTTAGCTATTATTTTTTTTATTAGAACTGCGTTTATAAAGGAAAACAGCTATAAATTTAAAATAAAGTAATTTTCGAACAAGTTTGTACACCTACAAACAGCTGAACAACGACAAAAATTTTTAGTTTGTGAAAGGTAAGTAACGTATTGTTAAATGCTAATAGATAATCGTTTAGCGTTAGTCAATATATTCATATTAGGCAGAATGCTTCGACACATCATTTTATAGTACATGTGTTTTATACGGAAGAGGATCCAACTTCCCGACAGAAAAAAGAGAGAGAGAGGGCTCTGTGAAATATTTCCAATCCTCTCACACTGTTTAACAATTTGTAAGTGGATCTTTTTGATATATTTGTGGTACGTATATTTTTATACCCCATTGTTACATGCAGAAACGAGTTTCACTTTAATACGTATTACAACCCATTGGTCCGGGCGATGTGCATCTTTGTTTTATGACCGTGGCTAGTAAAACATTATTGTTATGTAAGGCTGTAACATAATGTGCTTCTTTTGTTTTATGACATTTATACAAATAAACTTGTAATGGTTTGATCATTCGTTATTTGATAGTTAAAGCGTAAACACGTGCAAATGGAAGATTGTGGATATAAATTTAATAATTAAATTTTAATTGTGCTTAGAGGTCAAAAGCGCATCATAAAAAGAAAACAATAAAGTGGGAAAGCAACAAACACTTTTAAATCGTTTACATTATGTGCCATACAAATTTTTTAAAAGAAATTGTTTTGCTCTTATACAATTTAAGCAAACAAAACGTCGTGTGCGGCTTGTTTAATGTTCTCATGATAAGAGAGAATAGTTTATTTCTTTGCCATTTCTTGTTGCGCTTAAAAAATGTTTTGTCTATAACTGGAGAGATGGCAAAAATCATCTGGAAAGTTATTCCGAAACATATGCGCAAGACCTATAGTTTATGCCTCACGGAAAGTTGTAGTTCTCCTTAAGGCGACTGATAAGGTGACGAGCGGCCCCTGATGTTATTGTGGCATCAATGTTCTCCCAGTTCTTGCAAAAATGTGGGAAAGAGCGATGGTTGGAAGGCTTGTGGATTATCCTGTTTTGAAACCATCTGACAGTTAATTTGCGTTCCATAAGGGACTCCGCACCGTTGATGCTTCGGTACATTTTGCAGGCATGTGTGAGTGCAAGCGATGTGCAATATGTACTAGGCATATTCGTGGACTTTCGGGTGCTTTCTTTCCTTAGATGGGTCAAATTGGTTGCCAGGCTGCGAGGGGCTAACTGTTTAGAAATTAAACTCTGGGGAAGTTACTTCCCTCACAGAAGCGCGAGTGTTGTCGGTATTAACGATATTGTTTATAGAAAAGTGGTGTCCGAAAAGGTCTATCTGCGGTCCATTTAATGATTGAATGTAATAATGAATCTCTTGCTAGTACAGCTAGGAGGCATGGGTGGGGAAGATGAGAGCTTACTGAACCTCTCTGCATACGCAGATGACTTGCTTCTTCTCGCCAAGGGCCAGTCCCGGAAAAGTCTTGAAGTGCGTAGTGAACGCGTAATAACTTTGGTTGTTCAATGGGGTAATAATGTGGGCGTGAATGTATCATCAGAAAAAACTGTAACTATACTTTTTAATGCTAGCTTCCGGTCTAACAGACCTCCAGTGATTAGAGTGAATGGGCCTAGTTAGAGGTACAAGGCTGAGGTCGTGTACATAAAAATTAGCATGAGTGATAGAGGTAAGTTTATCCCCCATTTTGAAAATATGAAGAGTAACCTTGAGAACGTGATACGACAAATTAGTCGTGTCTTAAGGTGTGAGTGAGGCCTAACAAAGCGTACTATTCGGCTTCTATACAGTGGCCTATTTGTTGCCTGGGCGACTTATTGGGCACCAGTGTGGTATCGGGATGTCATGACTGTTGTTGGGCAAACAAAATTTTGAGCTGTCAGCACATTACCTAATTGTAAAACAGTTCGAACGGACGCTTTACAAGTTTTGATGGGAGTACCTCGTCTGGGCTAAGAGGTATTACGCATTTGTAATGCCTTTACTAGATGGGTAGTGGAAAGGTTAAATGAAAACAAGCGGCAAATTCTGGTAGTGGAACGTGTCTGTGCCTTATGGCAATCTCGTTGGGACAGCAGTAGCCATGTCAGATTTACATACAATCTTTTGCAGAAAATCACTCGAGGCGTAGCTTTGGCTTATATTTCGAGTTTCTGCTTATAGGCCACGGATCTCTTCACGCATTTTTGCATAAAAAATCACTAGGGCGCGCCTGTGTGGGCATCCGCCTAAAGATTGGAAACATGTTTTGGTGGTTTGTCCTGAGTATCCCCGTGGTTGTGGTAAAAACATTCATTTCGTATGTTTTCACTAAGGGGAGGCGCTTGGTGGGTTTGAGGGGAATGGATAGACTCCAGTCTGCATTATTCTCTCGTGTGGTAAGGTGGTGAGCTACATTGTGCTCTTAACTTTTGCCAGAAGCTTTTCCTCTTTCTGGTATTGCAGTCTAATAGAAATCCGTTTCCACGTTTCTCTTCATTGCTATTGCTGTATAAATTTGGTTTGGGCGTTGCTCACTGTTTATACAGGGCGTCGTTTCCCTTAACAAACGAAAGAGGTCGGGATAGTCCTCATCCGCCCATTGAGAACACAATGCCCGTGTGCATTGTTTTGACTGGTTCCACATTGCATCTGCAGACTATATCTCACACCGAGTCTCAGGTTATATGGGATCAGATCCAAAGTCCGACCGGAGGCTTTCATTATTTCTTCTTTTACCATTTTCTTTCCGTATTTTTAAATCTGGTACCACGGGTGTCAGAAGCCTCCGAGCATTCCCACAGCTTCGACCACACAGCGGGAACAACCCTTTCCTTCCCTTTAGGTGTCGGATAGGCCTCAACCTAGTCAGAAGGAAAGACATGCCATATACTTGTTTTGAGTGTGGAACTGCAGGGTGCTCCGAGGGGCGCGAGTGACGCTTCCTCACACCGTGTGCCAACGGGCGCGGTACGGTTAAGCGTTCACGGCAGTTGCCTACGTAAAATCCTTTATCACGTCTGTAATGATTTGATATACATTTAGTATGTACGTTTTTTTCGAATATTTCTGTTATAATTAGCTAAAATAAAGTACAACGTTTAAATTAAACTATAGCGGCTTAAGAAAAGTTAAGTCGAACATCTCAAAACAAATAATTTATTTAAAGCTATAATTCATAATATTACATTTAATATACACTTTGTGTCAGGGTAATAAACCCCAGATTAAGTGGAAAGCTGCGCTCACAAAATTCATTTTTGGTGCTAAGGAGTAATGTGGGCCAGGACATAATCCACAATCGATTATTAATGCACCGCCACAGGAGTCTAAAAAAAGACGAAACGCTTTTTCAGTAAATAATTTATTCCATGTGAAGCTTCATTCGTACCTAATGCTTCTTTGGTAGGTATACGATCTTTTCCTTTCATGGTAGCCGTGGCCACTACTTCAGTAGATTTTTCACAAATCGTGGTTTTGATTTTTTATTTTAAATATTTATAAAGTTTATAAATCTCCGCTTATTACAATAAAAGTTTAAAATGTGTATGTATTTTGTACTTTTTTGGTTGAAGAGCAGAATCAATTGTTATTTTTTGGGCATTGGCAGCCACAAATTAATGTATACAAAGATGTTCTTCTTTTTCTGCTTTTTCATTCACAAAATAAAACGTTTATCAACTTTTGACTTCGTCGCGAACGAACGTTAACTAGAAAACACGTGATTATCACACTGCTGAATTGATAGATATGAGAGAGCGCATCACAAAGCAAAGTAATGCAACAAGCATGAAACTCAAAAATGAAAGTTAAATTCCACAATACGTAATTATTGCTCTGGTCTTAAAAGGATTGTTGTTTGTTGATCTTTTAATTGAAAACTCACGCTATGAATTCTCTGCTATTTATGTTCAAACTAATGTATGGATAATGTTTAATTTCAACAGAACTAACATTTACGCGAGAGAATGTACGTTCTATCTAAATTAAATTTATCCATTTCAAAGCACTATTGCTCGACTTTAAAGCGTATATGGTTTCGTCGCAATATACGCTACATGATCTTTCGTGTCTTAAATAAAAAAACGAGAAAATATGCACCAAAAAAGCCCCTACAAGATGGTTTACGTTGCCTGTTTAATTCGAAGAAGAATACAGCTAAATCGTGCTAAATTATAATCGGAATTGCAAAAAACCAGTCGATAATATTAATCAATATTCTCAGCCATGTTATTATACCGCGTGTGCTATTTGATTAGCCGGATTGTCCGGGTCCAAACTAGAAGAAGAACTGATGCCGTTGATCAACGACAAGTTGGTCACATCTTTTCAAAATAGATAATTAACAATTTGGTCAGCATGATGATTTCCGTGGTGTTTTCAAATGGTCAGTGGTCTGGGAAAGACGGACATCTTTGTTTTCAAAGTTTATTGCAGTTTACACGTCAATTGATGTGGAAGATGATGAAAAAATCAAAGTGTGTGCTCAGAGTTTTATTTTCATCAAAGCTATTTGTTACAACAAGAATGCAACATAAGAATAACTCATCACTTTGTACTTACATTACGAATACACTCACTTATATAAAATGAAATTATATTAAAATGAAATCGATATATTAGCTAATCGATTACTACTTATTGCTGAAGTACTGTGAATTAAATAAATAACAAATAAATGCTTTAAATCAGGTCATTTCTTTTCTTTAATAGAAAAATTGTTAACGTGGTGATAATATTTTGAGTCGCCATATGCCAAAATGAGCCCAGCACTGTTTCTATTAAGTTAGACGATACAGTATTACATTCGGCGGTTTTAGAGAAAGGATAAGTCCATTAAACTCGAAAAACTTTTGTCATCATTCTAACCCGTACATTAATGAATCATTTGTAGGTGTCTTTTATACAAGCAGCCGTTTAGAGTGGGCACGATGAGACTTAAGAAGGATTGTGGGTAGAGAAGGAAGGGAAAAACAAAGTATTTATGGAGGCTTGATTTGGAAGTCGAAGGATCCGGAAGAGCTGTAAAGACCACCATAATACGGTTGTTCCAAAGGCGGGCAAGAACGACTACACCGGTAGTGTGTTGTGCAATATGTGGGAATCTTGTACTTGCTTGGTGGTAAAATATTTTATCTCGGAGGATTAGCTATCCTGAATGCACTTATGAAGTGCCATTTTAACATTACGTTTGAAATCTTGGCAGGCAAAAAAAAAAAAAATTGCGGTGGCGTATTGTTGCTGTCGATGAAAAGTGGGCACTACGACATTCCGAAGTGCAAAAAGTCTTATGTTACCAGCAATACCGGTTACCAGCAGTAGCGGTTAATAGACGCATAGCCACCCTTTTGCATGATAACACACGGGTAAATTTTGCAAGAGTTGTCGAGGGCACACTGTTGTAGTTCGATTAAGAAGTTCTGCCGCACCTGACGTGCTCACCAAACGTAGCGCTTTCTGATTACCACTTGGCCAGATCGACGCAGCATGGCTTGGCTGGCACACCGTTTCGAAATGCTGAAGAAGTGCGATAATGTGTCGATGATTGAATTGCTTCCAAACCAATATCGTTCTTTCGTCACAATATCGCCATGTTGCCACAAAGATGTTAAAAATACAATAATACAATGAATGCCTTTTTCAAGTAAAAAAATTATCAAAATACATGCAACCACCTAGTATTTCTAAAAAATTATTTTATGTTATTTTTACAAATATTTACAAAAACATATTGAAAACTTGGAACCTAGATTGATTAACATTTCAAAATAATCAAAATGAAATACAGAACAGTAAATTGTATGAACTCTATATGAATCCTACATGAATGCTCAGATGCTAGTTCGTAACTAGGAAAACCGGAACTGATGTGGTAGATTAATTTCCAATTCTCTTCACCAAAGACCAAAGCTTTTATTGGCTTTTGTGCGGCAAGAACTGCACTTTTGCATCTTATTAAAATAACAGTTAGCTTTGGATATAATTAATGTTTTTTTAGCTGCAATATATGATAGTATCTTTTACCATTTCTTTGGCGCAATTAACATTTTTATTTATGAAATGGAAGGCTCACTTAAATTGTTGAACTTTCTGCAAATAAAGCCGAAATGCATCGTATATGCCCTAATTGATAAGTTTACCTGTAAATCAAAAAATTCGAAATCATAAATACTATAGTGTTGCTAGTAATTTTTTACTGATGAGATCAAAAATAGCTCCCAATTTTAAGTACAACAACATCAAAAGCGTTATTAAAATGTACAATCTTTGGGAAGGTATTGTTTTTATCGTTTATTTTGAAAAGACGGTTAAACACCATAAGCTAGAATGCAAAACCATTATACATCGCAGTCATATGCTGGAACTGCATGCCAAGGCAGAAAGGTAAGACATTTACATTAGGCGATTGGCAAGCAATTTTGTCAGATGAAGCCCATTTATGCTGTCTGAGGTAGGGATTATAAGACTGCTGATTGTGCTGACAATATCACAGTGTGCAAGTTGCAAGCAAAACGATACCACGTCATGCACAAATAACAAGTAAATTGAGCAACAATACTTCTTTTAAAAATGGATTTCCTCTACATATAAATAGTCTAACGTTTCCGGTTGTGTATGACAAAACTGCATATAAACAAACCTGTACTCCGGCTCGTGTTAATACTGGGATGAATGGTTAATATAAACGATCATTCGCCTCAGAAGCTTAAAGTAATGTGGATACTTTTACAGAAGATAAGGTTGCTCAATTAGCTGTTGGTTGTATTAATAATCTTGAGGCTTATACAACTAAACTAGAACAATTTATTGGTGCAACGTAGTTAAGTATTACATATTTACATTGAAACGGTTTTTCGGAACTGCCACAGTACTCGCAACATATTCCGTGAGTTTTTGCATATTTCAATCAGAAACGGTGGTGCTATATCTTTGCTTCTTACGCTGTTTATGAAATTTGGAGAAACTTCATCATCTAAAAGCCGCTTGGAATTTTTGTAACGCACCACAATTGTAGGAGTTGGAAAAGTTCTCGCAAAGCAAAGCACAATATCATCCGGCCGCTTAACTGCCACAGTCGTATACTGCCTTTATCTAGCGCTAAGAAAAGAAACTTTCGCGTAAGAATCATAAAGTCTCTTGTAACTTAACTTCCACTGCTAGAGCACATATGGTTTATTCTGCAGAAGCAGTTTCATTCCAAGATCCAAGTTCAATCAATTCATGAAGGAGGTCGATACATAAATTATAGCGTCGTTAAATGTTTGGTACGTGAGGCATATCCAAGAACATGTTCAAGTCCAGATAACAGCGAAAACACAATTTTAAAAAATACTTTTCCTGAAGACATCCGTTTTCCGCTTGCAGCTCCAACTCCAACATTTTCCCAATATATGGAAAGCGGGTAAAATGAGTTTAATCTCTAAATGCAGCAAACCACCAAATGCAGTCAATCGTTATTGATTTTATTAGCAAGATCTTTGAAAAAATTATTAAAATCGGTTGAGGAGAAAAACGTTTCAAATAAACAATTTGGTTTTAAAAGTAATTATAATATCTCACATCATTTAGTATTAGTTTATTTCTCTTCGACGTTAAAAAGTTTTTTATGCTGTTTTATAATCATATCCCTTGGTTTTCCCAACCTCGAAGTTAAATTAGTCCACAGCTGCTTATCTATCAGGTGTTTAGGCGATTCCTTTCGCTTAAATTCGCTGATGTATTACTTATTCCTGCAGCTGTTTCACAACGATCTGTTCTTGATCTAATCTTGCGTTCGATTTTATGTTTCGACATCCCAAAACTTAATGATTGCCATATCGCTTTATACGCTTATGACATCGGATATCTATTCAATGCATGAACTTGGTTCTAAAATATTAAACAAGTTGCAAGCTGCTATTCGTATAACATCCAATTATTTAAACAAATGGAAAATTATACTATACGGAGAGAAGACACAAGCCGTTCTTTGTTCTCGAAATGCAACCCTTGCTTTACCCCGTCATCAGGTTTGGCAATTCAAGGCCACGAACAGTTTTCTAATCGCGTTATGTACTGGGAAATGTAGAACTATAAAGAAGGATTTCTATTTTCCACAATCATATTCAACGTATCAAAAATAAAATTGCAATAAAATTATACTTTAATAAACAAAAATTTTAATCGACTAATGCAAATAAAATGCTCTCATTTAAAGTTCTTTTTGGAATCTTTTATGCTTGTGTATGGCATTTGCTAAATTTTGTTCGTAATGGGCTCATATCTGTTATTTTGCTCAAGAAAAAGAGGCCCTAGTCAAATTTAGCATCGTGTTTAATCACTTATTGTAGCATATATATGTGTTGTATAAATACGAACATTTTTTTATTTCTTTGCACATATAATAATATATGATTAAGCATATGTGTAATGTCCTCAAATAAGTATGCAGATAGTTTATGTTAATTTAATCTTTCTACAATAAAATCAAACTTCAACTTTAATTTCAGTCTCATAGAAAGCGAAAAGTATATGTTTTCATATTTTTATAAAGTGACCGCAAGTAGTTAAACCACTTATATGCTCCTCTCACGAAGGCTCCAAATGTGTCCAATGGTAGCGTAGATAGCATGCACTGATTTTGGAAAGATTGCGAACAAAGTATGGACACAACGAAAATCCAATATGCAGTCAATCCCAAAATTTAGTCCTCTAACTTGAAGCATTCTACTATAAAAAAAAAGAGCGGAACCTTTTATATTAGGGGGACCCATAACTAATCAATTATTTTGCGTTCACAGACAAAATGTTTTTTTGAAATGACATTTTTACTTTTTAATCGTTTATGTAATCACCATCGTTTGCGATGACTTGTTGCCATCGTTCCTGCAAAAGTTCAACCCCCCTCTTGAAAAAGCGGGGTGGGCGTGACTTAAAATATAACTCAAGGTGCGTTTGGACACCGGATAAGAAATTACAATTTTTATTTTGCTCCAGTGACCTGAACAGATGGTAGTCCGCCGGTGCTAGGTCTGGAGAGTATGGAGTGTGCGGTAGAAGTTCCCAGCCTAAGTGCTTAATTTTCTCTCCAGTAATCTTCGCTGCATGAGGACGGGCATTATCTTGTTGGAGTATCGCACCTTTTCTGTTTACTAAAGCTGGTCTTTTTTCTATGAGTGCGGACTATAACCGTTGTAATTATGGACAATACAGGCCCCCGGTTCCAATAATTCGTAATGCACTATACCGGAACAATCCCACCAAATACACAATAACACTATCCTCGGGAATAGGGTTGGTTTAGGGATTGGAAGAGGTCTTTCGTTTGCAGACAATCGATCGCTTTATGTTATCGTAAAGGATCCGTTGCAACGGTAGGAAAATGTAAGTAGCACAGTCGGCTTGAATGAAGTGTTGTTTGCGCTATCACACTAATGTGTCGAAAATTTGAATCAAATACAGCTTTTTGAGTGGAAAGTTTCAGCAAATGAACTCCACCTAAGCTCCTGATAATGAGTGAGCAAGACGTAGACTTTGTTGGCAGGTCAATAAAAAATTTCACGAATTGATTATTGGAAACATTATAGGTGGATACGGTCCATATTTATTTTAGAAGAGCTCAATGTACAGGTCAAAAAGTAGTGTTTGGCCGAATAGAACTTTTAAATTCATGCAGGAATCTACGTTTTCCGATTTTTGTGAATCGATGAAATGCTCCAGCTTCTCCTGGAGAAAGTTTGCTGCACTTTTTAAGTTTTAATATTATAAACTTTAATAACTATCATATACCCATATTATCTAAGTCATTCAGCGCTGTTCATAAACCATAGATTCAGATTAATGTTGGACAACTGCATTTTCAAATAGAGCAAAACCGCTTAGGCCTGGATGTGATGAAAGTTAGACTATTCTATTGACATTAAAAGAAATAGTAAAAAAGATTTTTTAGGGAAAAAAACGAACGAATTTGCAAGCGAAATATTCCCACATTCACATATTCTGAGGATTCCGATAACCGTCGATGATTGTCGACACTACTTTTGATATTATATAAAAAATGGTCATTTGGATGGCGTGTTTACAATACACTCTCACCATTTATGTTAGTGTGTAATAATTGGTGAAAGCCTATGTAAACTGTATTGCTTTTACATTCCTTGAAACCCTGAAACTTTGAAACCTTGAATTTTAACTGCTATACTATATTTTATTTTATTTATTTTATTTTATTTTATTTTATTTTAATTTCAATCGTACATGAAACTCGACTAAACAAATAACAGTTGAGTTCAATTGACTCTTAAAGCAAAACTTATATTAATTAATATTAAAACTTAGTATAAGTAAAAATACAACAAATAATAAGGAAAAAAAGAAAAAAAGAATGTACGCAACTAGCATAGAACCACTCTTACAACCGGTACAGGACCAAATTGCAAATGAACCCCCAAGCCATCGCAAACATGCATAAGCTTGGCAACCGATAATAGTTAACATCAATTAATTTTCGAATCATAATGACTTTCTGGGATTAAAAGCTAGTTTAAGTACGACATTGGTAACTCTCGTGTATTAAGCAATGTTGCTTTAATGGACTTTAAAGAGTCCGATAATGAGAATAGGTGATAGACGTCATTTAGGTTGTGGCAAACAACTCTCAGCGGGTTAAATAGCTCATAATTATAGTTACACGAACATTTACTAAGCTTAACCAAGATAAAGTGCCTAGAGAAGCAGTTAGGGACAGTAAAGCTAATTTCACCAAGGCGAGTCAATAGCACCATTTATTACTTTGATTACAAAGGAAACGCCAAGAACAAATCAACGTTTCTCAAGAGACCGTAAGGACAACATTAGCAACCTATTTTCATAGGGAGGAAGAGAGGCAATCGGATCCCAACCCAAATTCCTAAAGGCAAACAGCAAGAATTGCTTTTGAACAGATTTAATTGAATCTACATAGCACCTATATGAAGGAGACCACACAACAGAGGCATATTCGAGTATAGGTCTAACCAAACACATGTACTGCCTTTTTAAAATGTAAGAATCATCAAGCTCCTTGGACGACCTTTTTATGAAACCAAGCGTGGACCTAGCTTAACGAGAGCTCAATATGCAAGCTGAAACGTACTTTATGGTCAAATAGAACACCTAAATCTGTAATCGAATCGACGTCCTCCAACTTATGCGAATCTATGAAATACTGAGTAATGGATGACTTCCTTCTTGAGAAAGAAAGCTTCTTACATTTATTTAGATTTAGTTTCAGAAGATTGAAAGAGCACCATGCAAAGAAATTATGCAAGTCACCTTGAAGCTGATGTGATTGCGATTCAACAGAGAATATTAATGTATACATCATCAGTATACATTAACATCTGGCTGGATTTAATCACCGATGGAAGATCCTTAATGTACATATGGGACCTAAGTGGCTTCCTTGAAGTACTCCACACATAACGGGGAATTTATCCGAGGTGATGAAGTTAAACAAAACCCTGAAGGATCTATTGTGCAGATAAGAGCTTATCAATTTCACTAAATAGGAAGGGAAGCCAAAGGCTAGGAGTTTAAAGATAAGTAGTTTATGGTTAACCAAATCGAACGCTTTGCTAAAATCAGTGTATATAACATCTGTGCGAGAGCTACTAGAAAAAGCCTTGAAAACATGACAAGTAAACTCTAACAAATTGGTGACCGTAGATCGCCCTTTCCGAATGCCATGCTGTTGTGGAGAAATATATGAATTAATGGCAAAGTTCAAATGCTGAGTCACAATTCGCTCGAACAACTTAGGCAAGATACTCAACTTGGCTATGCGTCTGTAGTTCTCAACAAGTTGTCTACTTCCACTTTTGTGAATAGGAATAAGAAAACTACTCTTCCAACACCAAGGGAAAACACATAAATTCAAGGACTGATTAAAAATCTTTGGGATAACACCACATAGCTCGACAGCGCAAGATTTAAGTACACATGATGGAATTCCATCA
>KK502718.1:227813-253656 GCA_000688735.1 Glossina austeni | reverse complement strand
ATTGAAATGCCTGAAAACTGGTGAGACTTCTTGGGGGGTGTGACTGAGGGGTGAGGAATAGGGCACAATGGCAGAATGGATAGGGCACAATTATAAATTTTTTTGTAAAATATTTCAAATTCAAAATTTTCAGTAAGCATGTTATTTTAAAATAATGAGACAGGTGTAGCGAAACAGTTAAACTATCACGAACCTAATATAAATACTTACCCAACCCATCCGACGAGCCAGGCCGGAGAACATGCGTTAGGTTCGTAGATCTACAATTTACATCATTGTATAACATATTTAATTAATACGTTACAGTGTAAAGAGGCAAACTTTCATCAGAATGACAAACGACGCATGCGATTCTACATGTGGAACTTATGATAAGTCCTATATATTACATATTCACACAAGCAGCGCGATCAGATTTTTCCGACGCATATTTGTTTGAACAATTTGAATACACACTATCCATGCTAGTTAACAAACCAATATAAAAATATGAACTGATTACGCTTTTAAAGCATACAGGCAAAATAAATGCACGACGATAACGCAATTATACCTAGAAATAAAGCAAAGTCCACAACTGCGAAGTTTCGCTTACTATGCATAAACTTGAGATATAAGTGAAGAAATGGAAAAAGCCCAGTAAATTGAGACAACGTAGATAGTTTTATATTCATCACAAACCTATGGAATATCCATCACTTCAGAGGTCCCTTCGGGCCATCATTTAGCATCTATTCTACTTTATTTTTATACACTAATATTGTGCTTAAATTCTATATATTAATGTATGTTGAAGACGTCAAAGTGTTCTGCTCCTTTAATTCTGAATCTTACTCTCGCCCTCTCCAATCTGATTTAAATAATTTGGTTCCATACTGGTCATTCAAGCTTGCCACGTTAAGCTGAAACCGATATGAAAAACGCATTTCTTGTTTTAAGCGAAATCGAGAACGTTGATTCATTCTTAACTTAGGTGTTCTCTATAATTATAATCTTTGCTCTAATTTACTATAATAATTTAAAATCAATTGTATCTTTACACAAATCATTTTGCTGGCTGCGCATTGTTTGAGATATACCTGTCTCATTGCTACAGAACGGGCTAGTTGTACGTATTTTCATTTTGAAAAGATCGATTGATAGGGCTAATGTCGCCCACGTTTGTTAAATAAAACCATTGCCAATCTTGTCGTGCTTTTTTCAAGAAGTTTTGCTCTTCAGAAGACAATTGACATGTGGCGTCTTGCAAATCCTAAGCTCGAACACACGTTTCGATAATATGTGGGTCATAGAATAGGGCCTGTTACAGGTCTAGGCTATTTAAATTCTTCACAGTTTTGCCTATAGTGCGCTCAAATGGGCGATTATCTCGCTTATAATCTGCTCGTAATGAAGGAAAGGTACCTACTAGAGAATCAGCATTTTTATAGTAAATTTTTATTATTTGAACACATTCAGCAATCCATGACAAGCAATACATTGCACATGTAATGTCCTGGACGACAATTTAGATGTATTACTGAAGCGGGGTTGCCAGAACGACAACAAAAACGAAAATTTTATATTATTTTTATTCAAACAAAGAGCTATTATTATATGTTTACTACAGTTGCGCAATAAAATATATTTGTTTTTCTCCATTACTTAATTCAGCTAAGTTTCTATTGCAACTGAATTTTATATATATAAATTGATAAACAAGGACATAAATAAATAAATAAGATTAGAATAGAAGTGAATTCAAATAATTCAGGCAAAGCTCTAAATTTTTCAATATAACATATAATTTTTCATATCTTTAAAGGGAAAATCAAGTTTAAGAGGGTAATTGTAATATAAACCTCATTCGACCACATATGAAAAGATGCCGTTGAAACTATGAACTGATATCGTCAACCTTCGAAATTATCATAACGTTAACCGATACGTTATATTTCCATTTTGCAGAATATGGCCAATATGCAAGTGAACTAAGTCGAAGAAAAAGTAAGAGATTAATTAGGCTTAAAAAGATAGACAGGAACACATACGTTTGCCTTCATATTTGATCTGTCCGCTTACGTCATGGAAGAATAATTCTCTTTATTGCAACATATGTACTCTCTCATAATACTAAACTCTAACCTGTCTCTAAATTATAAATAAAGCATATTCATTAGTACAATTTCGGAAATGATATTATTTAGGTCCTAAAAATTAAAATCAACAATCGCATTATTCAGTTCACCAATTTCCTATCCGACCGCATTTTCTTATTGATCACTTTATGAACTGAAATATATTGTAGTATTCAATGCTGACGATTATTGAATGATTTTGATTCTTTTTTATTTCTTTCGTCTTAAACAGTACATAAACATACTATCCGGCCACCCGGATAAGCTATAAGCACAAGTAGATAATAAGTTTAGTTTAAGCACAAAAGTCAATAAGAACGGATTAATATAAAGTAAGGGACAAATTCCTTGCAGCAGTAGAAGCAGAATTCGAACCCGCGCCTATATAATAGACTGCGACACTTATATCATACAGAAAAACTAAATGCCAATGACACTCTGGTGAAAAAATCGGTTAATGGTGCAGAAGCTGAAAATGACGGCAGTGGACATAATGATAATGAAAATGTGGGATTTTTGTTCGATAAAAGAAATGAAAATAATAAGATACATCTTGACGGCTTTCAAACTCGGCATGCAAATTGTTTCGTTTCACAAGGCAAAATGCGAATGGAAGCTAATAAAAAAGTGGATAATAAAGCACTGGAAAGTGTTGATGACATACAGGCGTTGAAATCAAAATGTTAAAGAAAAAATAGGTTTTGAATTTAAAGCCAAAGCAGGTACAGTTCATGAGACGTGGACTAAACGAATAAGGAAGTGAAACTGCTTCAGAGAGAGGAGACTGAGAGGAGCGCATCTCTCTTCTCTTGAGGATACCCTTTTTGACTTGTGGGAAAATGATGACGTTTAAACTACGGCCATCAAAATTGGTAAGTATCAATAGGACTTATGATTTCGATGAGTTTACTATACGTGCACTTAAGGCAAATAAATTGAAGGGCCAAGCATTGATATGGTTACAATCTCAGATCTAATGATAGTATCCTGAGTCCTAATCGATATGAAGATACTCTTTCACCACTGTTCATGTCATCTAACTCTCAAAAGTCAATTCCAGTCAAAGTTGCTCGAACAGACAGATGGACAGGCGGATGCAGGTGCAGTCCAAATTTGAAAGTGGCCAAGAATTTGTATACTTTATGGGGTTTTTGAAGTTTGTTTCTATGCGTTACAAAGGTATTGAAAAATCAATTAAATTTTGATACATTATAATATTGGGTAAACATGGTCTATTTTTTCCATATTTGTACACAAATGGTACAACATCGCCCATAGAATATGCGTTCAGATTTTTGTACATTTATTTGCTATGGTTTATAAGAAACGAGCAAAAAATCAACTTTCCATTCCGTTTGAAAAACAGACCTGCTCTCAGTTTGCGTAGTGGGGTGGGCGTGTCCTTCAACCGATTTGACCAATTTTCAATACCAACCTGCTTGCCAGAACTTCCGAATTTGAAATCGATAGCTTCATTTTTGCGGCCAGGAGAATGTTTAAAACACGCATAATACAGATGGACAGACATAAATGCTTAAATCATTTCCTCATCCTTCGGTGATAGGTATAGAAATAACAATAATGGATAAACAAAAATATAAACCATCCTTTGCCCGAGAAGTAGTGGGGTCGATGAGTCACATAAATACAATCATATATAAAAAACATTAGGATAATTATTACTGGCATCGCAAACATAGAATCCAAAAAAACACAAGTAGTAACAGGAAAGCAACCAAGTTGCTTTTCTTTTCGGATCTAAAAGATATTTTTTTCAAATATTCAATTTTTTACTTTTCAAATTTTTATTTTTTTTTATTTTAGTTTAAAAATGTTGATATATATATATATTTAAATGTATACATAACATAATATCATATACATACAAAAAGTTATAGATACTTTTATGTATATCTATATTTATTAATTGACAGATATATGCTGTTACACGTATGTATACAGCTTTATGTTGTGCTGCTACTGTATGTATACATAAATTTACTGTTAAATATGTCCCGTTGTTTACAAACTTAGTGTTGTACATATTATCACTTGTAACGTCCGCGAATAAATTCAGGGAGGGTATCTGTCGGTCTGTGTTTACCTAAAATGTCTCAGTAACGACATGCCGTTATGGGACATCGTATGATTTTTCGGTTCTCAAAATCATGCGAGAATTATTGGTGGTAGTTTCCTTTTCCACCTTTTCCATTGGTGAGTGGAAGGGAAAGAAGAAGAGTCTGGCTTGTCAACTAAGGTTGGTCGGGGAGTTAAGAGCAGAACTTAGAGGACATAACAATAAGCCTTAGAGGAGTGCAGACTTTTCCGCAAGATACCAGAAAAAAAAAAGAAAAAAAGGATTCAACCTAACCAATATATTATTAACTGTTGACGATAGCTTTCATTATGTTCAAGTAAAAGTTAAAACAATTGTGTGAAAAAAAAGGGAGAAAGGGACAACAAATCTACGGGGAAAATCTCTTGTGTGTAAAGTAAAATAAAAGAGCTGATTGTGGTGGATATGGAGTATGTGCGCATTTGGATATGTAATAGTACTTTCCTTGGCTTTAACTACCTTTTTTTAAATTATTTTATTAATTCTATTTACAACAAATAAAAAAAAAAAAAATAAAAAAGAAAGCAAAAATTCTATTCGGTTTTTATTATCTACAAATTCAATTGAAAATACCTTGAACGAAAAAAGTGTCTTTTATATTGGTAACGAAGTCACCACCAATATTAAGCAAAGTTTTTTTTGAATAAAATCAACAAATGAATGAGATTTGGAACAGAGAAAACAAAAGGAAAGCGAAAAGTCCAGAAACATGAGTGAAAAAAAAGGAAAGTTTTCTCGTGAAGAACAGGAATAACTATCCCTATGGCATAGCGGTGTTTGTTGAGTAAAACAAAAAAAAAAACAAAAACGAAAAAAAGGGAAATACAAAAAGAGAAGGAATGTGCATTCAAAATTTATTGGATCGTAATTGCTAAAGAACTACCCCTTTTTGTTAACTACGTAATAGTCATAGGTGTGCGTTTTGAAGAATATATTTTTTTTGTAAAAGAAAAAAAAAACACAAAAATACAAACGTAGAACAAAAGAAAGGTAAAAAGTCTTTGTAATTAATTATGACTAAAATTGCACCTATTAATTGACTTGTGAAATAAAAGAGAAGTAACGAAAATAATAAAACGTTTTCTTATTACTGTGCCGTCGACTCCGTGAGAACTGCTTTCGTATCCAGTGAAAAGGGAGTTGAAGTGCAAATCAGATCGATACCTTCGCGTGGCTTTTGATCAATTGCGCAACAACCAGTTGAAGGTACATCAGCCTACAACCCGTTCAGTGACGCGATCGTGACGTCTGCTTTGTGAAACCTCAGCAACCGTAGCAACCATCAGGTGTCCCCCGCTAAGGTACTGCTGTTAGCTGACGCTCCGTCTCTCAGGTATTATCGGTATTATTGTTGCTATTGCTGTTATTACTATTCCAATAAAGAAAATATGAAAGGAATGTGGCACTAAGTAGGATACGCCACCGCTGAAGCGGGGGCCATGAGTGGGGATGGGTGCATGAGCGGGTGAGGGTAGGGATACTTTGGGACAGTTACCAACGGACATGTTATAAAGGTATTTAAAAGAAAGAAAAAAAAACGAAAAACAAAGAAAAAAAGAAAAAATCGGATTTGTTGTCATAATTTAACTTTTTTAGTTTTAATCTCTTTTTTTGTGTTTTTGCAATGTGGCACGACGTACTGAGGGCAACCGCTCTACCGGCCTAGAGCTAGCTAGCCGCATTGCACACTTTAATACAATTTTATATATATAAATACTGTGCTAATATACTTCACTTCCTCTTCAGAGACAAATGGCAGCGAACTCCACCAACCAATCATACAAGTAACAGAAACACAAATAACATATTACATCTTATGTTTTATAACAACAATACACAACAAATCACAGACACTAGTGCACACAATACACACAACATCCGCACACTTAACTTCAATGAGCACCTATCAACAATTAAGGAAATTTTTGCGTGTTCAGTAAAACTTCCACTATTTAGGTCGCTATCCACCGTAACATGGTTTGTATAATCTGAAGCACAGTTCGCGTCTAAAGGTGTTACGCAAGACATCACTATGTATGAACATGTGCTTATAGCACTCCCCCAAGAAACAATATTGTCGGTTTTAGATTTTTTTCGCGATGTGCCCACTGTCAACAATTATAACGGTTTGAAGAAAATTCTTAGTGAAAGATACTTTCAGTGAAAATACACGCCTTGACAAAATTTTAACTGATTCTGATACGGATGATAGCAGACCATGTGAATTTTATCAGACTCTGCTCATTCTTGGTGGATCTAATTTTACACTTCAAATAATCAAAAAGTAATGGATAAAAAAATTAACTAAGAGGGTAGGCGTTTTAATGTCAACGATATTAATGAACTGGTAACGCTGTCTGATGATATATTGGAAATAAGTAATCATTCTTAAGTACACACGGTAGCGGTAACCAAGTGATGTAAGTAATTTAGCAATGCAAAATATACTCAGATCTTAAGCGATTATATGTGAGAATCTAAATACCTTAACGCTTGAAATTAATATTATTAAAGCAGAGATGAATCAACGCAATTCTAGACAGATACGATTTAGAACTAGACCTGAATCTTGCCGTGGGTCTATGCCCAGGGATAACCCTAACTGGATGTGTAAATATTGTTACAAATTCGGCGAAAAAGTTAGGAAATGCCAGCAATCGTGTGCTTGTTCCGGGAATAATACATCGTCAGACTAAGAAATTTTATTAAAGCGACTGACAATGAATGCTCGACAAGTCGCTCATTAATAGTTCACAAATAAACTTAGGTTTCTAATTGACAGCGGTGCTGACATTTCTCTTTTACCAGCTTTAAAATTTTGTATTAAAAAGAATTCGTACGATATTGTGCTTATAGCAGCCAATGGGTGTTCAATACGAACATACGGCCAGAAACTTTTACACATACATTTAAATTTTCGCGTGAATTTCTTTTTATATTTTTAATAGCTGATATTTCAAAATCAACTATTGGTGCGGATTTCCTCAAAAAATATGGTCTATTGATTGACATTAAAACTAAACAATTTAATTAAAACGTCTGCGAATGCCATATCTACAATGTGCAAAATTTCACTACCTAGATTATTTTTAATCGAGAATAAATATTTAGAATTATTACAGAAATATCCCAGTTTAATTGAGGAGGCGGATTATATGACTAAGACTGCTAAACATAACATAGTCCATAGACTGACAACCGAACGTATCCTTCCGTTCTCAAAATCATAACGATTAGACCCTGTCATGTGTAAAATTGCAAAAGTAGAGTTCGAATTACTAGTTCAGGCAGACCATCCAATTCATCTGTTGCCTCTGCAAGTTAAATTATGTGACCATTCCTATACGCTATACCGCATTACCACATATTCAGGATATTAGCCGAAACCTTAGAGACAAAAATTCATTTTCGCAAAACTATATTTAGTAAAGTCATATTATCAAATACCTATGGCTGAAGATGATATTTGAAAAACAGACGTAACGACACCACTTGGTATGTTCGAATTTACTCGAATGTCTTTTGAATTGCGGAACGCAGCAGAAACTTTTCGAAGATTTGTGAATGACGTATATAAGGGTCTTGATTTTACATTTGGCGATGTTTTGGTTGCCAATGAGTTCGAGTTACAACAAATAACACATTTAAAATCGGTAGTCGACCGACTGAACGATTATGGTTTAAATGCTAAGCCAAATAAATGGGTTTTCGCAGCATCAAATGTCGATTTTCTGGGACACCATATCTTTAGGAAAGTTTTCGAGCATCACAACGAGACGCACAACTACGTTAACAGAGAATACCAGTCCGATTCACAATGTTATTAACAAACCAATGAAATCAAAGGATAGAAATGTTATGGGACTATAACGCAATCAAATCGTTTGAGCATATTAGAGATGCATTCACCCCAAAGGTTATGTTAAGTCACTTTAACAATGAGGCTGATCTGTTTTTAACGGTTGATGATTCAAATACAGCGGCGGGTAGCGCTTTACAACAGTCATGTTCGTGTGATGCGAAATATAGCACGTTCAATCGTTAACTTTTGGCAGTATTTTTCAGCATTTATAGATATATCTTGGAAGGAAGACAATTTACAGTTTTCATTGATCGTAAACCGTTGATAACAGCCTTAAAACCAAAAACTGACAAAAGTCCGAGACAGGCTCGACACTTAGAATATATTTCTTAATTCACAAATGGTATACGATGCATAAGTGTCAAAGCTAACGTAGTGGCAGATACTCTTTCGCGAGTGTTTGAAACCAAGGGAGAGAAATGTATAGATTCAAATCTTAAAGTTCTTCATCGTGAACAAGAGGTCAATGATGAGCTACGGCGTTTATTTAATAAGCAAGCCCATAATTTTAAGCTTTTCAACGGTGCAGTGTTAAACTTTGAAATTATTTGTGAAAGTGGTGGACAATCGCTGAGATCATTTCTCCCATCGAATTTCAGGCAAATAATCTTTGACAAAGTACACGTTGTATCACATCCTGGTGCGAGGGCTACACGACGACTTATCGCAATTAGATATTAATGGCGGCAATGTCAGAAATCAAAGATTTATCAACATACTAAATCACCGGCTTCGCTGACCCCTATTGTCAAAAGTATGTTCACTTGGATCTGGCTGGACCTTTACCATCATCAAAATGCCGTCTATATATATGGACAATAATAGATCAATTTCCGTGCTGGCAGGAAACATACAGAAACGTTTTAGGGTTTTGCTACAAATATACCTTACTCTACTTTTCAAACTTGAACTGGATTTTGAGTTTTTAGGGGATTTTAAGGGGATGGATTGAAAAATTATTATACTCTAAACTACCTTCGTACTTAACTCGCTATTTCGTGATTTCCAAGCGTACTGGATACACGTATTTTGGATCGATGTTTGGTGTAAAATTACACGAGTTTCGTTATAATTCAACTATGTGAAATCCCTTATTATTCACATGTTTATAAATACATACTAAAAGCTACATTTTATACACACCATACAAAGGTAGAATTGTTTGGGACACGTGTTGGTATAACGACCTTGTTGAAAACAACATTGGAAGTTTAAATATATTTTTCAACACTTTAATTTGTACAATTTGAAGTAAATGCCGCAAACCAGGCCGCAAAAGGTGTCGCAGTCGTCGCAGTTTACTGCAAATCCACTCAGTAGTAGAAGACAAAGATGGAGAAATTTAGATTGTATATTTTATAAGCAAAACTACCCAGCGAAATGTATTTTTCGTACAAATATAAAAAGATATACTTTACTTCTTGTCGCTCAAACGAAGCTAAGGTATGTGGAATCGCACGTTAACATTAAGGTATTACTAACGTTATTACATTAATTCAGATAACGTGAACGCTTCAACAAGATCTGCAAATACTGTACCCATACAATCACAGTAACAGTGAGCCAAATTAACAAAATGCCTATTTGGGTTTCAACAGTTGTCGAGCACATAGATGAGAGTCGACGTATTCTACTAGGAACCTGCTCTTGTTTTTCTTATCGTTTTGGAACGATTGTTGGAAATGTAGTGTAATTCTGCAAGAGATACTGATTGTTAACCAATCTGAAGAGAGAGATGATGTTCTTCGTTCTTCCATCTTTTTAGAGCAGAACATTGCCACCTTTCTTTTCCTATCATTTTCCTATCATCTTCTTTAAAGAAGCAACAGGCACATTACAACATGTTTGGCTGGTTTGGCTGGAACCATGCGAATATCCTGATACAAACTTACTGGTATTTCGGTGTTCCGCCACGATCACAAATATGCTCAGTTAAGTGGCGTAGAAGGACATCCTCCAAATTTTCCGCCGGCTTCACAATTCTCTACACGGATGTGGAACGTTGCGAAGACACGTCACTGGCCCGTGCTGCATACTTTGAATTTAGTAGCGAACAATGGTTTTGTAAGGACACCATTAACTTCATTTCAAAGTACTTAATTTTACCTTTGTGACTGTTAATGGAATCTCGTACAATATTATGGTATATATTCTTATGTTGAAATCTTGAGTGGTATACATTGCTGTGAGCCAAGTCAATCAAAACTCTTATTGCCAAAATAAAGTACCCAAGGCCTTTCCTCAACGTCAAATATTTGGTTGTAGACGTTGTGGGCTTCTTTTGTTCTGCTACTAATGCTTGCATTTTGAAATACCAAGAAATAGCAGCTTCTTGATTGCCTACTTATAAGTCAGCCCGCTCAGCATCTATAGATACTTTTACTGAGTCGTGTGTGTTTTCAAAAACCACAGTATGAAGTGAAGAGTAAGTTTTATATACCGATTTGCTCTCGTTACATTAAACAGATACTCTACTGCATAATCTATATCCGGGCAACTTATTGAGCAGCGTACGATAGATTTCCGATAGCCTTCTGGTATGGGCTCTTTCCGTCTCCTTAATTTCTTTACCAGTAGTTGGGAAAAGATTTTATGATAGCTTCCGATTTATATTGTGAGGCGTACTCATCCCTTAGTAGTCATGCATTGTAAGTATTTTAAGAATAACAGTCAGATTTAGACCTTGATGTATTCACAACGTTTCAGATTTTATGTTTTGTGACATTTAAGATGAAGTCTGTCTTATCATGAATTTTCACTTTGTAAACTTTGAAAACTCATGATTTCATTCGAAGAAAAACCTTCATTTTTTTCCTAAGTCAACATAGCTAGAAAAAATCAAACTGACATCATACGTATTATTATGTATACTCGTGTATTCTACATAGTCATAAACGTGTTGAAAGTTTTGGTTAGTTCCTGGTTCCAAAAATGACTCTTTTTGTTTTTAAGGTGTGTAGTGATTTTCTTAGTTGACAATCTTTTCTGATCATCGAACCATTCTGCAAATCACGTGCAGATGTCTTCATGTAACTTGCTTTGAAAAAATGCGGTGACTGTGTGCATCCGGTCGACGTGGACAGTGCGTTTGACAGATAATGCAAAAAATGAAATAGATGATGCATAACGAACGACAGACGAAAAACTTCATCATAACCAATCCTTTTCACAATTTGTTTGCAGTAGCTTGCTTACCTTTTGTTAGCTCAACAATGTACCATGTATCTATTAAATTAATATGTCAAACCCAGTAATCGAAAATTTCTTTCTTGCTTCATTACTAACGGACACTCCACAGATTGGTGGCATCTAAAAGAAATACACGTGATTTATCCTTACAAGAATAAACGGATGGACGAAACGGACTTATCGAAGGGGCAGATCATAAGCCCTTGGCCACTCGGTGCCATACACTACCTATTTTCTCTTTCGGCCCATGATTTGCAACGGGTGATCCTGAAGATAGGTCTGATGACCTTCTAACCTGCTTTCTTCTCACACTAAAACAAAAAACTAGCACATGTCGTAAATTCTCCGCACTTAACACGTTTGTGGACAACAAAATATTTCTTAATGCCATGACCGATTCGTATACACATTCCCATCCAAATGTATGTAATATGTAGATTTGTTAAAATTGTTTTATATAGGACAGCTTGTTATGGTTAACTCCATATAAGATTAAGAATTTTCTTAATATTTAGCTGACGTTTTTATATAATTCAAAATTTGTTTATTTATATCAATATTCCTCTTCAAGCGTAAATTTGTCTATCATGGTTTGGATGCTGCAAAATATCAATAAAATCAGTAAAGTGCATTTTTATTAATTTCTTAACACTCGTTTCAATATCCGCTTTCAAAAAGCAATCGCTTTTCAATATTAGATAAAATTTATACCGAAATATTTCGGTTTAGTCAAAGTGTGAAGCATTGTTTTTATATTGTATATTTCCCGTTCTTTATATATTTACTGCTACATAATCCACTGAATTGAATGACAAATCCATGAGAAGTTTTTATACCAGCACGTAATAAAAGAAAATAAAAATTAAATAGAAACAAACAAACAAACATTACTGCATTTCTGAACACATTTTTTTTTAGGTGTTCTCCCAAACGTGATTTTCCCCAACCTAACCTAAAACCATTTTCTTCTTCTTCTTCTTTTTCTTCTCTTCTTCGCAAATGTCATTTCAATCATCTCTCCACACGCGGGAGTAACAACTCTACCTTCTGTAGGGTTGTATTTGTAGCAATTATTTCAAAAATATAGAACCGGTGTTACAAACCATAAAACAAAAGCAACAACGTAATCGCCAAGTAAACAGAACACATGTTATAGAAGGATATTTAAGAGTGATTCAACAGTATCATTTTGGCAAGAAAGGTTGAAAGGCTTGAAAAAGAACAACGCCAACAAAATGTAAATCGCAGTGGAATATTGACAGCAACAATAAGGTGGCTATATATCATGTGGACTCAGGTGCCAAGGTTAACATTATGCAGCAGGTATATGCATGTTCACAAAGTATTACAAATGCAAACAAATTTCCAGCATTTGCTGCGGAAAATTCACTAGTAATTGGTAAAACAAATTCGGCATTTCCCTAAAAAAAAAAAATATTGAAAAGTATTTTATATTATAAAAATATAATTGGCGTTGAAACGGCAACCAATATGCAATTGGTGAAACGTGTTAATATTCTTTCTTACAAGACCATTATTATAAAATATTCAGAATTGTTTACTGGTTTAGGACTTTTAAGAAAAATAATTCATTTGTATTAAGAGTAAGTGTACTGTTCGTTATTCAATTACCTCATACAAATGCTTGTGGTGCAGAAAAAGCGAAAAAAAGGAATTAAAAAGAATGCAACAACTTAATGTGATAAAATCGGTAGAAGAACCGACTGACTGGGTCGACTCTATAGTTTTAGGACAAGAAACTATTGGCCAGTTATCTATATGTTTGCACGTCCGGCCGCTAAATAAACCGATATTTAAAGCATATTATCCATTTCCCAACATATTATAGAAGATTGTGAAGCTAAAGTCAGTAATGCGAAGCTTTTCAATACTTCGGATAACAAGAGTTGGTTTTGGATGTTGCCCTTAACAAAGTTTTCCTCTAAATTGTATACATTTAATACCTCCTTGAAATATCTATTGTCGAATTTACTGTTCGGTATTAATACCACTGCCGTAATATTTCAAGCGGATATGGCCAAAACGTTTGAGGATATACAAGGGTTAATAATTTATATAGATAACTTTTTAATGTATAGGTCTAATTACATCGAAGGTGATACAATATTAGAACGAGTCTTAGTAAGTGCAAAAAAAAGAAACGGTTTGGAAAAAGTCAATAAAATTTATAACCCATATATTATTGACAATCCCGACATGAACAAAATTAAATCCATATTACAATCTCTGACTAAATACATTACAGCACTTTTGAGGATTGGCCAATTATTTAGGTTCATTTACTGCAAACTTATTGTCACAAAATAAAAATTTAAGCGACATACTTGAAACTGACGTTCGGTGGCATTGCGATCATGTTCATAAGAAAGTTTTGGCACTAAATTCCACGAATACACTTTTGGAAGCAGTTAATAAACCGCCAATTAGTCGGTTTTACGTTACGCTTACAATGCTGTGTTTTATACGCTATACACAAGCTTGATAGATACTAGTTTATAGATGATGCGTCCTCCAGGTTGCTTCTTAAAAAAAAATAAATATGCAAACGGATTTTGACACGAACGTGAATCTGCGCCAGGTAATTTTGTCACAATTATCTGTTGCTTACTATTTATGTTATTAACAGAAATAAAGGATCCGATCTGCAAAAAAATCCCAGCTCATATAATAAATGGTTGACCTGAATGCAGCGATGCAAAACTTTTATCCGACAGACGGATTTTAAGCCAAATATATCCAAATTTAATCCAAAAATTCGAACCCAAAACAAGAAATTATTGTCCATGTCAAGTTAAATATGGTTTACCCTAATTCAGGAATGAATAATATTTAATTACATTTCATTATTACTCCAAAATTATTAAGTGCTGGTCATTCTAGCATATAAACTATTACCAACTTAAAATTTTGTTTTGCCAGATACGACATTTCAAATATCTTAATCTCGGAAATAGTTCACCATTTAATTCGAAAGAGTTTAGAACATTCTGTGATTGAGACATTAAACATATAACACCTCACTCTTATCTTCTTAGGTCAAATCGTTAGTCCGGTCGAACAATTCAAACAATTAAAAAATTACGTATGAATGCTGAGAACGGCCGCCGTGGTTCTTATACCGTATTATTACATTATAGAACAACGCTTATATGTAATTGGCCAAGTCCCTCCAACAAATATTTCTCGAACACTTGCGGCAGATAAACTATTGTCATAAAAACATGTTTATTAAATAAAGAAAAATAAACCAATGAATAAAAGAACAAATGCACATTCCCTAAAATCAATAAGGGAAATTAATAAGAATGGGAAATTAAACCAAAGCATATATGTGGATAATTATGCTGGAATGTCCAGCACAATTATTAATAACAATGAGACAATATGGAGTGGGAAACCCAGAAGGCAGAGATGTAGACAAGGTAAACAAAATAAATAGAAGGTTCATCATGTCTTGTGTTTTACCAAACAACTTGATAGTACCAGCTCATTGCGGTCGTCCATCTTCTAATTTTTTTTTCAAACTTTAGCCGTGGCGAACGCAAATATATAAAAAAATTTAAAAAAAACGTGACGGACGTATAAGACGCAAAAATTATATATATTTAAGTTAAGGACCATGTTAACAAAAGTATAAATTCACGCACCACCCTAACAAATATAATAAACAAACATAAAGTTTCATAAACAATGAGCGTCATACGAACTCATTGTAAACACTTCCGAGCAATACCCTATTGCACTCTACTATAAACATTTCTCACCAATCTTCTATTGTACCCTTGTAAACATTGTAACATTTCTGACCAATGTCCTATTGCACCCTCCTATAAACATAAGTGCTGACTGTCGATAAATTGGATAACCCAAAGGTTTCCTATAAGCTAATCTTTTAAGCAAAAGTTAGTTCATTACTCGACATCAATAAGTATAACAGCTTTCAGTTTCGCAAAATAAATATTGTTAAATAAAATTAAATAAATTTTATTCAATAAAATGAAATCACAAAGAACCCAAAACACATTTAATAATTTATTTGACTTATATATATATATATATATATATATATGTATATATATATGTATATATATATGTATATATATATATATGTATATATAGATATATGTATATATATATATATATATATATATATATATATATATATATGTATATATATATATATATATATGTATATATATATGTATATATATATATATGTATGTATATATGTATACATATATATATATACATATATATACATATACATACATATATGTATGAAAACTTCGTTTTCTGTTGTTGACTCGCTGAGAATTTAAGATGAAGAATTTGATACAAAATGTTTCGAGATAAAATTAAGTTACGAAAATGTAAAGATGGGATGACTGAGAATGTAGTTTACATTATAAAGATTTAACATATATCCTATTTTCTTGCGACACCAACAGGTGTTAAAAGCGCAAAAGCATTTGTGTAAATAGAGAGCATTCGTGGTGAATTAGAACTTTTTTGGTGAAACCGTACAAAAATCGTTTGTCATCGCATCATTATCGGCGATGAAAAGTGGACTCATTTTGAATATCCCAGTCGCAAAAGCTCATGAGCAGACGCGGTCGCATCATTTACCTAAGCCGTAATCTCGAATCCCTTTGGCAGGAAGATGGTGCGGTATGTTGCTTGAGGCTAGGAGGGTGTGATCTATTATGAGCTGTTAATGACAGGTAAAAGGTTAAACGCTACCAGAAAAAAATAAATCGATAAAAAAATGGCCAGAATATCAACAAAATCAATACAAAGTGATTTTTTTACATAACATTTATCAATTTATATTGCAAAGCCGCTTCGCGACACATTTAAACAATTCAACTTGGAAGTTAGTTTATACGGCTTACTACCACTTTCGTCTCTTTTATATCGCTACACGTTTGGCGCAATGAATCATGCATTTGGTGAGGAGTGCACTGGTTCATGCAAAGACGTAAAATTACGGCCCGATGAGGCAGAAGGGGAACAGTTTCACTATCCTACCATAGCACGATCGATTAAGCCGATTACATTAGTACCTAGCAGTAGGCTAATTAGAAAAGCCATAAGCTGCATTTAAACGATTTAATTACATGTTCTGTGTATGCTTTTTAAACCAATTCAGATGAACTACGATTATTATATTGTACATTATTGAGTTTGGATGAGAAATTGTCAAATATAAGGCAGCTATAGCGCGAAAATAAAAGAATGTCGATAATTCCTTTAAAAATACGTCACAAAAATACGAACTTGTCAACCAGCCTTGAATTTAAAAGGACAACTACATCATATGTATAGATTCACAACTGTAGCTTATGAATGGTAAGTCATCAATTGCAGGTGTACTCCTTAACGCATAGTGATGTATTTCCGCTGCCAACTGGTGTACCTACTGTCCACATAAAAGAATCGGTTACAGTCGGTTACAACCCAAGCAATTTGCTCGCTTCAAAAAAATATAAGGTTTCTGGGTGCTCAATGGACCCAACTTAGCTTCTACAATAAAAGAATTTTGTAAGATTTTGGCTATCTTTTTCTTCACTGCTGCCAGCTAAAAGCTGACTTACGGAAAATAATCATTAATATATTATATAGTCTTAGTTCAAATAGAATATACTTACATTGCTTCTATATATAATATGCTTTCATATTGTGACACATCCGTCTGGAAAAAATTCTGAATGCCAGAATTTACTTAACCTGTTATGGGATTAAGGCTTAACCCATTATTGGACTGAAGGGTGTTAACTCCCCCCTTCTTATTATCTCCTGTATTTAGGGCTACTATTATTATAAGACCACTCGTTCGTTTCCGTATTGCGCTTATGATGATTACCATCATAATGATATACAGGAAGATCGTCGCATTTGGTAAAGAGAGATTAGCATGGGCTATCAGACTCCGCGTATGTTTGATATTTTCCACATGGAGTTCGTGCAGAAAATTAGCGCTAATCTTGCGTGTTCCTTCATGTAGATTTGTCAACAGAAGAGGAAGCGCTTGTAGGCCCGTTACTGGCATTGGTCCTCCTTGAGATTGTTGACAGCCAAATTGTATTCGAGGTTCTTTCCAATTTTTATAAAGAGCATGTGGTAACGTTCTTAAGCAATGAGCACCGATTCTTGACGCCTTTTATGTTATCGTGATTCATAAGAACCGTTTTGTATTCTAGATCGAAGTGCGGATTGTTTTTCATTTGTCATCCCAAATAAATTGCTGATTAAAATATATTAGTGGTCGTCGTTTTCGATCAGTCTTTAGTGACTCTCGAGCACCTTATTAGAATCTGAAGTGTCTTTTGTTTTTTGCCACTGCCTTCATTGTTTTCATCCGGTCGTATGTTTTCTTGCGTAGACAATCAAACATTTTCTTGCCCTTCTCATTCGTAGTTCTTGTAGTAAAAAACTCTGTAATGCCGGTTTTATATTTTTCTAATAAATGCTATAAATACACTCCATAAAATAACAGTCTTCCATTTATTAGGGGGACCCATAAGTAATCAATAAATTTTACATTCATAGGCAAAATGTTTTTTTGAAATGACATTTTTATGTAATCACCGAACCTGCAAAAGTTCAACTTCTTGAAAAAGTGAGGTGGGCGTGACTTAAAATATAACTCAAGGTGCGTTTGGACATCGGATAAGAAAAAAAAAGTTTTATTTCGTAACGAATGCTCCAGTGACCTGAACAGATGGTAGTCCGCCGGTAGAAGTGCGGTAGAAGTTCCCAGCCTAACTGCTTAATTTTCTCTTCAGCAATCTTCGCTGCATGAGGACGGGCATTATCTTGTTGGAGTATCACAACTTTTCTGTTTACTAAAGCTGGTATTTTTTCTATGAGTGCGAACTGCAACCGTTGTAATTGTTGACAATACAGGTCAGCAGTAACTATCTCCCCAGATTTCAATAATTCGTAATGCACTATACCGTAACAATCCCACCAAACACACAATAACACTATCCTCAGGAATAGGGTTGGTTTAGGGATTGGAAGAGGTCTCCCGTTTGCAGACAATCGATCGCTTTATATTATCGTAAAGGATCCATTTTTCATCTCCAGTTACGATCCTAGACAAAAATGGATCCCTGCTTAGTCTGGTGAGCATGGAATTACAAATTTTTCGCTGAAGATCGTTATTGGCCTCAGACAACAGATGTGCAATCCATTTACCTTGTCTATGTACCTTGCCAATTTTTTTTGAATGCTTTTGTACGGTGGACCAGGTAGACCCAAGGCTTCTTGATAGTTCCTTTATAGTTAACCTTGGTTCGGACTTCACTAGAGATTTTAATTGAAATAAAATAATTGATTAGTTATGGGTAGCCCTAATAATATTATTGATTTATTCAGCGTACCCGACACTAGTCATTGAGCGCTGAATATTCTTCTTCCAAATTCATTACTTTTGTTGTTTATTTGAAAAATTCTGCTGCTGAAGCCCCCCAAACATGTTCAGAAGCTTATGCTGCTTCATCATATTTTGGGTTCAACAGTTTAAAAGTGCAGACGCGAATAGACTGAAAATGCAATTTTTTGGCCACTTGTTGTAAGAGTCGTCCAGGATAGACTGTTACAGCTCGAATGGGAAGTTCTGCCACACCCAGTGTACTCACCGGACATGACGGCTTCTGTTTAACACTTGTTCAGATCGGTGCAGCATGGCTTGGCTGGCACGCGGGTTCGCAAAATTCAAACAGTGCGAAAACGGATTCATGGATCGCCGCCAAACCAATATAACTTCTTTCGACATGTTGTCGCCATGTTACCAAAAATATTGTAAAATGTAGAAAATAATGCACACTTTTTTTATAAATGCATATTGTACCAATTTTCCACAATAAATGCCTTTTTCAAGTGAAAAACTGATCAAAATTTTTGCAAACACCTAATATAAAAACTTCTAACGGATTTGTCAATTAATAGTAATAAAGAGAACGGGAAATATGCAATATAAAAACAATGGTTCACACTTTGAATAAAAAAAGAATATTTAAATACAAATTTGATATAATATTGAAAAACGATTGCTTTTTGAAGTGGATATTAAAAGCAGAGTTAAAAAATTAATAAAAGTGGGCTTTATTGATTTTGTTGCCTTTTTGCTATCATTTAATCGCCGATATACAAATTTACGCTTGAAAAGTAATATTGATATAAATAAACAATTTTTGACTCATATAAAAATGTCAGCTAAATATTAAGAAAATTCTTAATTTCATTATATGGAGTTAAACATAGCAAACTGTCCTAGATAAAACAATTTTCAACAAACCTATCGTTTACATACATTTGGATGGGAAAGTGTGTATATGAAGGTGAAGCACGTGCATTTCTTTTAGATGCAACCATCTGTGGGAAATCAATTGAAAACCGCCCATATCTCCGTAAATAGCTAGTTCAGCAATAGCACGTACGTCCGTCTCATGCACGTACATCCATATGTACGAAGCTCACGCAGTTTACGATTCAGCCTTCTCCATTTTTAATAGTCACAAGCGCGGACTGATATTTAAAGCCATAGAAAGCCCCAACATTGGCCCAGACTAAGAAAAATCTTAAGAAGGTAAAATGTCTGCATCTCTGCAGTATATGCAACTTAATATATTTTTGTTGCTACCTATAGTATTAAATCATCGATTTAATAAGACATATTCATTTATTCATTCGCAGAAGAAAAATATTGTTAAATGAATAATTATGGGATTGAAGGGTGTTAACTTATGTACTCATATGCATTAAAAAGACAGGCGAAAGTTAGCCGATAATGGCATAAAATAAGACGTTATGGAGCTTTCATTTTCTTCTAAAGAGCTAAATGAAGCCTAATTTCGATTTCTAAACGAATTTATTCAAAAATTAACAAGGTACGATCTCACCATGTCATAACTTAACAATTTCATTTTCTTCATGTTAAAATGTGTGAAGCGAAAGGAGAAGTAAGAAACCAAGTATGACAATATTTCTTGCTCCCGTTGCTACGTCAAATCGGTTTTATATACTCATACGGCTTTATGTACTCAAGTATGTACTCATGTATTGTATATTCATATATATTATGTCTGCGTGCTTGTATATCAACACTATCTGACATAAGCACATAATTATACTCATTGCGGAAACCAAAGCATCACAGCAATGAAAGCGTATAAAAGGCAAGCATGAACATTGCTCGTTTTTAATTGTGCTTCAATTGGCAGCGTATTAGCCAGGTAATTATAAAATGAACTGGCGTTTTTCGTTAGGAGTGTGACATTTATCCTGTCTAAAAAGAAGTTCTGGATTGCAGAAACTGTTAATCCACCCATCTGGATATCCCTTAGAAAAGACTTACACTTCTTCCATGCGTAAGGCTTCCTTAATTTAGGGAACTACAAACTACTGATGCTTAAACACGTATATGCTTTTACAGAATGACTTTCACTTCACAGCATGTACGTCAGCTCTTTTGCTCGTGTGACTAATATTGGAAACTGCTTCTTTTTCATTATTAAAAGTGTTTTCAATTGTAATAGCACTGGTAGAGATGACCACATAAATAAACAATTGGCGAATTCATACATGTTAACTTTTTTGTTTTAGTTGATTAGTTTTATGAACTACATCGCATTATGGTAAAGGTATATTTTGACATTCACTAACATTAATTTCAAAAGTAGTATATTGGTGAAATTTGAATTGGTGAAATGAAAATATTTTCCATCGTCTTCTATAACGTTTTCCCATCATTCTAGCAACAAGAGGATACCGTGTTGGAAGAACGATATTGGTTTGGCAACGATTCAATCATCGATCCATTTTCGCACTTCTTCGACTTTGTGGAAGCGCGTGTCAGCCACACCATGATACGTTTGTTTGAACGAGTGGTATTTAGAAGGCTCCATGTCTTCTGAGCACGCTGGGCGTTGCAGAACTTTCCATTTGAGCTGCAACAGTCCATCCTTGACAACAATTGCAACAAGAGGTCAAAATGGCATTTTCAGTCAATTTAGCCGTTACTGCTGGTCTTTCTTGAAACAATATATCGTTCAATTTGTTCAATCGATTGTAGGAGCTCGTAGTACACTACAGCCTCTTGATCCATCCATATGCATGGTAAAACGTTGTGGCCATGAATATTCCGCTTCGATGTCGATGTGGATGGCTCCCCTGGCCTAACCCATGACTTTTTGCACTTGGGATACTCCCTTCTTTATGTCCTTTGTAGCTGTTGCAAATCTATTAATGTGGTCATACAATTTCTTCGTTTCGCTTCGTCTCGTTGGGTCATTATGGTTCACTGCCTCATTACTTTCAAGAGACGGTTCAGTTGTTATAGGAATTTCAACGCTATTCACTTCGTCAATGTCGTTCTCATCATAAGATAAGGCATCAATTTCATTTACAGGGTCAGCATCCTGATCAGTAACATTCACACTTTCAGTAGTGTCGTTGCTAGAAACTCATTTACGATACTCACAGGAACTTTTCTACTGAGTTACTATCTAGAGGCATAAGAAAAACAAGATTCATCACACTTTACAACTTTAGCAATCGTAATTTTCCCTTTTTCATAGTCCCATAAGTAATCTAACATATCAAAGTCTTCGATGCCTTACTGGATTCACACTAGAATCAATCTTTATGCTAATTTTATACAAATTTCCAGCAGACATTGCGCTGGCAATTACATGATTTTCTTTAGTTAATATAGCTCTGTTATTGTAAAACTTAAGGTGTATACCAACATTGGCAAGTTTCTTCTGCTGAACAGTGCAACGTTAGGAGATATAACGGGTTTTAACCAATGCCAAATACTTCCGATAGAAAGTGCAGGAGAAAACAACTTAATTAATTTACAGTAAACACTAATTCTGTGCAATCAACCATGGCTACGCTTATAGCAATATCAAATAGGTCTTTTTGTATGTCAAGATTCCATTTAACATTGTATGCCTGGGGATTATTTTCTTAAATATCTTACTAAGGCAGAAAAACTAAACTACTGTAGAGATGAACGCTCAAAAACATGACTTGTTTTGTTTGCGGCAAGAATGATAGCTGTTGTCAGTTTCAATTGATTGCAAATTTCGGATTTCGAATTTGGAAAAGTAGGTTCATAAATTGGCTGTAAACGCTTATATGTCTTGATCACATGATTTGATGTGTTTTTTTTTTTATAGAGACGGGAAAAAATGCTGGAATGGAAAACAAATGTGTTTTATAATTTTTTCTTTTTTTGTACGAAGAAATGAAGCTACTATAAATTTAAATGAATCGTCGATTATTATAATCTAACATTGAAAAGGAACGCACGAAAAAGTGGCCAAAATTTAGAGCATTAGAAAGGAACTTGTTTTAATGAGAATGAATATCAAAAGGGATTTTATTTTTAATGGATGGCAGAGTTATTATATTTTCAAAAAAAAAAATAAAAAATGATATCCTTAATGTTTGAGAAGAATCAAATAAAAAAATTGTTCTGATCTATGTCAAATCATAACATAATATTTGGATCGAAAATTATTCAAGACATCCGTGTCAAATCCCACATTATAAGTCTTATTAATGTTTCACTTGTGCTTGGTTTTGTGCGGCAAAAAGTTTATTTAGTCGAATTTTACTATGTGTGATTTTGTTTAGAAAAGAAGTTGCATTTAATTTTGTTCCCGAAATGAAATAAGATTTACGTATACGACCCGAAAACAACCGGCCGAACGAGCGACTATCTTGAAAAAGGTGAGTCGAGGTCGAAAAAGTCACGTCGAAGTCGCTTAAAAATTAAGGTGATGTTAATAGTTCTGTTAGATTATCGTGGCGGTGTGCACTATGAATTCTTTCCGCTGAGCCAAGCTGTTCAGAGGCAGGATTAGTTCGAAGGCGACGAAATAGATTTCGAATAATAACTAGATTTAAGAGAGAAAAAATTGGGCTTTTATTTTGGACATAGTACTTTTAACTTTTTATGCGCAATAATTTTAGTTGTGTCAAGTCAACTGAAAGTTGATTAACATACTTGAAAAGTTTAAGTGAATGCAAAATAAATAAAGGAAAATAAATCATTCGACTAGCATTGAAGTAAATTTATGCAGAATGAATTCTTAGTTTAAAGTGTTTATTGTTATTTACTGAATATTCATAATTCTATTGGTAAACAGATTTTAATTTCAACTCAAAATCTTGCCTCAATGGAATGTTCCGAGAAATCCTTGAAAACGTTTCTACGACATCGAAATGTTTATAAAGTTGGCAAGAGCAATAACTTGTGGTAGTGTTGACATCATAGCTGCAATAGTGAATGTCACTGTATCCGTCAAGGCAAAACGATCAATAACAATTTAATACATTATAATGTTTCTGTAATATTATATTGCAAGGCCATGAGAAATTAACAGCACGTAAGTAGTGTAAACACGGGGATCACGTCAGGAGATCCATAGGTAGGGAGGGCAAGGATGAAACTAGCTTCACCCTGCCACTTACGATGAAGCCAGGTAGTTAGGATTGATACGCGCTTCGAGACGTGAATATATTTTGCACTTTAGATAAACGGAATTGTGAAAAATTGAAAAGACTTGGTGTACTCTAAACCACTAAATCCTCGAGATATTGATTTAGATAATCTGTCCTTGCGTCTTGTTACCATTTCCTCAAAAACTTGGATATAACATTAAGATTGATTATAGCCTTATAGTTTTGTACTTCCTTTTTACTGCCATTCTTTAATATAGGACCAATGAGACTATTTTTGTAGTGTAAGGATCCTCAAGCTCTTTGAACCACCTCTTAATGAAACTTAGCGCCGACTTAGCTTTACTTAAAAAGAACTCAATGTACAAATTAAAACGTAATCTTTGGTCGAAAAGAACCCTTAAATCAATGAACGAATCTACATTCTTCAACTTTGTGAATCAATAAAATACTGAGGATTGAATAATATCCTCATTGAGAAAGAAAGCTTCTTGCATTTTCCTAGATTTAATATCATAAAATTTAACGAGACCATTTAACCAAATTATTCAAGTCAATTTGAAGCTGATACGATTACGATTTCAAGGAACAGAAAGAACATATTTTCACATCGTCAGCGTACATAAAAAACTGGCTGGATTTAATCATCGAGGGAAAATATTAATGTATAGAATAAATGAAAGGGGTCATAAATGACTGCGTTAAGGGGCGCCAGACGTCACGGGAAATTCACCCGAGGTGGCTAAGTTAAACAGAACCCTAAATGATCTGTTATACAAATAAGAGTTTATCCATTTCGCTCAGTACGAATAATTACATAGATGGAGTTTGAAGATCAATAAGTTGTGATTAACTAAATCAAACAGTTTATTAAAATCAGCACACACGACATCCGTGCGAGAGCTACTAGAAAAAGCCTTGAAAACATAGAAAACAATCTGTAGAAGATTCGTAATACTTGATCTTCCTTTTAGGAAACCATGCTGTAATGGAAAAATATAATTTTTAATAGCAAAAGCTAAATTCTGAGCAACAATTCGTTCATACACGTTCAGTAAGACACTTAACTTGGCAATGCCTTTCTAGTTCTCAACGTAAGGTCCGTTTCCACATTTGTGAAGCCGACTAAGGAAAGCAGTCTTCCAACGAAAACGGTAAACACGTGATTTCATGATTTCAATTTTTGAAAAAAGGACCACTTAGCCCGTCAGAGCATGATATGAGTATACATGATGGAATGTCATCAGTCGCTGGCGGGCAACTATATTTTAGAGACCTCAAACCGTTGTAAAACGTCGTTTTTCCAAAGACAAAGTTAGGATGACAGTTAGCATGACAGTTAAGAATGCGGTGGTATTAAAGTAAATTTCGATCAAATCATTGAAAAACACAATACCTTCGAAGTGGGGACCGTACATTCAGAGTTATCTGTAGAACGCCAAGTGATTTGTGGAAAATTGAAGTCCCCCTATATCAGTAGGTTTAAACTTTTCGTCCACGACACAAATGAGAGCAGCATGTTTCTTATAAATAGACATAACCGCATTTGATGGAATATAGGAGCAAGTTACACATAACTGCTTACTGGCAATTATCGTCCAAATGGCAATAAATTCAATGTCAGGAGGAGTCGGAAATTCAACTGAATGGGACGGGACTGTAGCGGTTATGGCATGTAACGTATTAATTAAATATGTTATACAATGATGTAAATTGTTGATCTACGAACCTAACGCATGTTTTTCAGCCTGGCTCGTCTGATGGGTTGGGTAAATAATTAAATTAGGTTCGTGATAGTTTATTTGTTTCACTACACCTGTCTCATTATTTTAGAATAACATGCTTACTGAAAATTTTGAATTTGGAATACTTTACGGAGGAAACAAAATAAATTTATAATTGTGCCCTATTCATTCTGCCTATCCCTCACCCCTCAGTCACACTCACCCCCCAGGAAGTCTCACCAGTTTTCAGGCATTTCAATAATAATACATATTTTTTGTATTTTTAAAAGAAAATTAGGAAAAATAACAAAAAAAAATCGTATTTAGCTACGAAAAA